>QLOO01000991.1:0-21746 GCA_003313855.1 Suillus sp. MG131 | reverse complement strand
TGTAAACATCATTGCCATGTGATATCAACAGTTCCTGATTACAATCGATTTCGGAAATTTGCGACACTGATAATACAATTCAAGACACTTGAGAGAGATGGCTATGGTGGGCTGGATAGGAGAGCAACCAATGAGTTCCATGTTGATAAGCAAAACATGGCTGGTTCCTTGGCAGCTTGAGGGATGGAGGTTGAAGAAACAAATACTATAAGTAGTGAGATGCACAGTTGGATTATGTAGGAATTAAAAACATACAAAAAAGATTGATGGTACTGACATGGAACTCAAATGACCCAGGATCAACTGGGGGAACTGAAGTCTCATGAAGCTTCCAGTGCAGGTAAGCAGCAACAAGATCTGGCATCTGCCTACTCCATGCAGCATGAAGAAGCACTGATTACAAGTTAATTGATGGTCTAGGCAAAGCTCACAAATTACGCACTGCCACCACACAATGTGTCACCCAAACCAAGAAGGATGCAACCCCAGGCAGCAGCAATGATCCAGCATGGAGAGGGACAGAGATGGTGCAGAAGGTCAGAGGTCAATCAGCAGACATTGTAGATGGAAAAATTGAGTGATTTTGAGCCTCAGATGAGCTTGAAACACTGCTGGGTGATGCTGAGGGCGACAGGTAAGCAAAATCTCAACCTCCCAGGGGAGATGCCAAATAGACTGCAAATCTCCCACCCTAGGACCATCAATCTTCTGTTTGGACTCAGCTGAGGATTTGGTGTGGGTGCATCCTTCCCTCCATGAAAAAAACACCCTTCAGGCTGATGGACTGCAAATTTGCAGTCCTCATATTTGCAGTCCAGGCAGGTGGCTGCTGCCCACTGTCATGCATGGTATGCAGTTCATACTATAACATATATATAAGATGTGATAAGGAAGGTATATTTGACTGTACTGCACCCTATCACAAAGTTACTCTACCATGTTTCCTTGACTCAATAGCTCAGACTGAATTTATTTTTCTGTATTTCTATTTTGATTCTGTGACCTTCTATTTCCTTCCATGTATTTCTAGGCTTACTCAGCTACCAGATTTTTCACTTCTGTCTTGTGCGCATATTTGTCAGCATGTCATGTGACTGGGAAATAATCTGATTTGTAAGACTTTGTTTCAGCCACAGTTCTGTTTGTTTCTGTTTATTCAACTTTCAGCCACAGGTATGATTTGTCAGCACACCATGTGACTGGGAAACATTCTGGTTTGTAAGATTATTCAAGCTGACTCAACATGATTTGTCATGCTTGGTAATGCTTTGTAACAAGATTTTATTTGACTCAACATGATTTGTCATGCTTGGTGATGCTTTGTAACAAGATTTTGCTTAACTCATCATGATTTGTCATGCTTTGTAAGACTTGTCACTGTATTTTTTAGGACTTTAGTAATTAGGATGACTCAACACACCAAATGGCTTGGTTAGTAAACACAATCTTACCAATCCAAAGTGATGACTCATGCCAATTACTCATCATTATTTGTAAGACTACCTTATAAATTAGTAAACAAGCTGACTCAATACTGATTTGTAAGCACATTCTTACCAATCCATGTGGAGATTCATGCTTAGTAATCTGGCCTCCAAAAAGGTATAAAAGGAGCCCATTTTGCACCCTGAGTAATCAGACTTCCAATTTTCACTCAAACTGTGTAAGAACCAGCAAGAGTTTAAGTGTAGGCCTTTTGTCTAGCCTTTGAAGTCAACTAAGAGACAACACATAGATCCTTGCCTAGTGATAAATTGTCTGTTATTAACTGGCTATAAAATCAGTAAGTTCAGGGCAGACAACAAGGATATCAGAGTAATCCTTCCCACTTTAACCTCTCTCCCTCAGATTTGAGAGTGAGTCACAGAAAGTGTAGGCCCTTTATCTAGCCTTTGAAGTATACAGAGAGACACATGCACATCCTTGTACAGAAACAGATTATCTGTTATTAACTGGCAATAAATAGTAAGACCAGGCAGACAGCAAGGATATCAGAATGAGAAGTCATATTGCATTACAGGAAGAACTAACTCTTACTGTCTGTTTGTATCTGGCATTAACAAGCCCAGAGCAGACACTAAGTACATTACAAATATATTATTATTATTAGTTGAATATTTAGTATAAGGATACTAAATAAAGACTTCCCACTTTAAACCATCTTCTCCTGAGTGTGCAAGATTACATAAGATTTAAAGTGCAGGCCATATCTGCCTTGAAGTAAGAGTTATATTACATAAGCTTCTGAGGTTATATATCAGTGTTCTATACAACAAGCTCACCATTTAATTATTCTCAAATTGTATACTACCAAATGAAGGTAGAATATACAATACTTTGAACAGCTTCCTATCTAGCTTTATGTGTGTTGTCTAAACTCTCTCTTTTTTGGTAAGGGAGACTCAACAAAGTTGAAACAGATTTTCATAGGTTGAAACATGACCTACTAGGGTGAAACATACCTAACCATTCATTAGCCAGCAAATCCATTTTTCATATACTTGAACTCTGAAGATTCAAAGAGAAGGTAATTCCTTCCAAAGAACTCACCATATTATCTTCCAAGAAGTAGAAAATCCATTGACTGTGGACTTGAGGACTGGTGAGAAGTCTTATCCTGTATAGTTGTGCTGTCACTATATATGCATTCTATATAAGACCCTCAAGTAACAAGACACTGTGGCCCAATTTGTCATACAGGTACATCTTAGTATTTAGTACTCCTTTCCTCACCCTCCTCTCCTCACCATCACCTTCATGCAGTGTAGCATCCACAATCATACTGTCTATCCACCTCAATTCAACCAAGCACCTTGCCATGGGTGTCAACGACCTGTGGGATGTATGTATTCATGCAGTCTCAGTCAGTAGATGCCTCACCTCACCTCTGTTTTTGTAGATGCTCAAACCTACTGTGACGATGGTGCTGATTGTGTCGCTTGCCCTATCAGACTGCTACATAGGACCTGCGCCACACTCTTCATATGTTGTTGGCATTAATGCAAGGTTAGTTTTGTGTGTTGACTGTGCCTGTGTTCGGTGACTCATGCTCTGCAGTGGATGGTTTGAACAATGCCAGCAAGGAAAGTGGCACTGTGTGCATGCACAGACTGGGATGAACCCTGCCCTTTGAACCTTTCTCCTTTGTCTCTCTCAACTTGTGCAGTACCCAGTAAAGCTTGTTTTCTGCTATGATGGTGATCAGCAACCCAAGATCAAAAGAGGCCATCATGTGTCTACAAAGGACCACTGGATGGTGGATCCTACTCAATGTATCCTGAATGTGTTCAATATGCAATGGCTCACAGTACATTGTTTTTCTTTTAGCCTTTGTTCACCCTTGTTTTTCTCCCTACCTACCTTAGGTGGCTGGAGAAGCTGAAGCGCAACTGGGATTAATGAACCATGCAGGAGTCATAGATGCTGTCATGACTGATGACAGTGATGTGTTTATGTTTGGGGCTCACACAGTCCTTCAAAAGTAAGTCTACTATGTCTTCTTGTTGGCACTTTCAAATCATTCTTTTCTAGCTTGACATTTTTGACAGATGCAACTATCAAGCTGTACACCACTAGTTCCACCCAGGAACTGGTGGAGCCCTGTCTTACTGGTGATGCATTCACAACCATCGCAGTTTGCTGCAGGGGTGATTATGATAAGGTAATGAGCAATTGTAAATCATTCATCTTACTGACTTCTCTGTTTAGAAGGGCCTTCCAGGATGTGGTCGCAAGATGGCTCTTGGCCTCGTTTGTTGCATGGACACCAGCATATTATGTAATGCCATTGTAGAGACTCATGCCTCTACAGGCACTTTCCATCAGCTTCTCACACATCCCCTACACCATCCAGCTCTAGTCCACAGGACAAGTCTTGCATGTGCATGCACTATTTTTGTCTTACAGGTTATGCACAGTTACACATCGCACGCGAACCTTAGGATCACCTTTATCATCTATCCACATGTCCTATCCATGTCCACAGAGGTCTATTGGTGCATTTCCCATGTTATTTCCTTTTATCTGACATATCCCCAAAGTCCTACATGCTTCGTGCGGTACTGAGCTGCTATTACATATTTTTTATATATATCTTACTCGCTTTGCTTCACTGGCCCTGCATGCCTAGAGCTGCTTATTATCTTCATATATACCAGTAGTTCATATTCATGTACGGGATCATTTTACACCTCAACACACGACCTGTATCTAGTCAACTGAGACTTTGATTCTGATTTTCCACTTGCAACTTGCAGTCTGAGTTCGCATACTTTGCATTTCACATCTACCTTGTCTTATCACTAGCCAGTTCATCTGAAGTGATTCTATAATGTCCTTTCCTTATAGAAGCAGCCCCACACTCACGTGATACTCATGTGCATCTGCATATTTGCATCTCACATCTATTCCTTCTTGCACTCCACACTTTGTGTCTGAGTTCCCTTCATTCTTAGTGTTCCCCTCATACTTGAGAGGTTTCTCTTTTCTCAGTAGCTGTCCTTGGGTTGAGCATAGCTCACATTCAGGAGTTGCTGTAGTATTTTTGTTTTCTTCTTCCTTTCCCCACAGTTCAGATTCCTCTTCTTCACCATGCATGATGATAACTCACCTGATCAGTTTCTGCAATGCTGGCGGGATGCTGCTTGGCACCACCTCATGAGTGATCCCACTGGTCAAATGGGCTGAGCTCACCCTGTCCTTGCCTGCTCCCTCCCAGATCCATTTCCTGATCTGCATGTCATAGATCTGTATATGAAACCTGCTGTCACTCTGCTCGTGGAACTGCCTGTCCTACATTCTCTGGTACCACCTAACCTTGCTCCACTGGCCCTGCTTATCCACAACCTCCTTGGTTGGGACATGAAAAGACTCATTAGTGCATTTCATTTGACTGTCTGGCCTGTGGTCATGTTACACAAGGTCCTTGAGGACCTTGCCAAAAACTCTTCTACAAGTGATGAGGTCAGTCAAAATTTTGTGTTTACCTTTAGATATACTGATGGATGCTGTATACAGTTTGCCCTTGCCCCAGGTTGCACAAGGGTAGTGTTTTACTGCCATGCAAGATGCAAAAAAAAATCCTCACAGGGGTTGTAGGGCATGATAACAATGTGCCCATTGATGATCTTGTGCAAGGAATACTCCAGCTGCTTCTAGCTAGAAGTTCCAGTGGTTTGGATGATAGGACTTTGTTGAATGAGTATATTCAAGTATGGATGGCCAACCAAATCCATGACTGTTGGGTAAAAACAATGTTCCCTTCATCTCCAGCTTCTGCTTCATGTGCAAGTGATTTAATTGATCTCACAGATTGCATGATGCCCCATCCTCGATCATCAGCTATCGTCACCATGGCCGACTCTGTCACTGCCACCTTATCCTCTGTGGGTGTCATTGACCTCACAGGAGATGAAGAAGAAGTTATGGATCTTACAGGTGATAATGGAGACACCAAAATAATGATCTCACTCTCTGATTGTTTGTGTATTTGTATCTTGCTCTTGCAATCATTTTATCATCACATGTTCATCTACAGTTGTATTAGGCTACTCTTAAGCACAATGACAGGTTCTACCACAAGCATGGCAAGGGTCCTTCCTTGGCCAGTTAGGATTCATGTAATGCTCTCACTGCTCCCAAGGATTGTCATTCCATAACAGCAGGTACTTAAAAATGGTACCTGGATTGTCGAAGTTTTTGGCCCATCCTCCCCAGTCACATATGTCCTGAAAGTTCCACCTGCACACCTTGTATAAAAACTGACACCCACCCTACTGAAAGGAGTGAGTGCCATAAGGATGTGGATCCACACCAATATCCGAAAGGTTGTTGCAAAAACACTCAAGGAATGCATTGGAGGTCTAGGCCAGATAAATTAGAAAGAAGCAGTGCCAATAAGCACAGGGCACCCACCATGCCATCTGTGGGATTTATACTAATACTGTTGGTACTGATTTTCTTTCAAAAAATGAAGCCATCAAGGTGCTCACACCTTTCCCTCACCAATACCCACCAAACTGCAAACATCCACACCAAGCACATCCACAGACACTCCTTGTCAGGATAAATGTGGGGTGGTGCCATCCCTATCATGGTCAAAATTAGCCATGCACACTTGAGTACTCAAGCATGCACCTCCATACTGATGTGTTTTCTGAACAGCAGCTCAAGTTTCACATGGAAGTCTGCAGGTCAGAATGTGGTTATGTCCTGAAGAAATAGTTCTGTAGACATATCAAGCCAATTGTCCTCAATCACCTGGTCCTTGACTTGAAAAGTGATATCTGCCCAAGTGATCCACAGGGCCTTGTCATAACACAGTAGACAGATTATTGAGACCAAGTAAAGTAATAGCAGCATTGTGCAGATCACAAATCCCACCCATTCTGCAGGATTTTCAGCTTTTGGCTTGTGAGACATTGGCCCATATTCCTTGCATGGGGTTGCCCATGCAAAATCCCAAAGGTGCTTCATGGTAGCCTCATCCATGGCTTGAGCACTTGTGACAGCTTCCCCTGCCCATACCTGAAGGATGGATCAGCAGTTTGTACCACTCACTGCAGGCATATTCCTATTTTTCTCCAAAAAACATCCAAAAAAAACATTGATTAAGAAGATAGAAATTTCCTCATGTTGCCTGTCAAAATATTGAAACAAATTCATTCATATGTTAAAGATTTTCTGTGCATGGGACATAATACAAAAATTGGACATGTTCCTTCAAGGATAATACTGGATTTTCCATCTATTTTCTTTTAAACAGCAGCTTACAATGAGGTAAAATTTCTTGTCTGTGTTTTCAAATATATACAAAACATTTGAAAAACATAGTATATTTGGACAAAAATTTTACATTATTGTAAGCTGCTATTTAAAAGACAATAGATAAAAAATCCAGTATTATCCTTAAAGGAACATGTCCAATTTTTGTATCATGTTCCATGCACAGAAAATCTTTAACACATGAATTTGATTTTTTTCAATGTTTTGACAGGCAACATGAGAGGAAATTTCTATCTTCTCAATCAATGTTTTTTGGATATTTTTTGAATAAAAATGGGAAAATGCCTGCAGTGACTAACATGCAGTGCACTCACCTTTCTGTGATGAAGGCTAACCATGTATTGTGAGACAGTTACCAAAAGTGACAGGTTCCCAATAAACTTCCCAGTAATGGTTGGATGTTCTGACCATGGTTGCATACCTAGCTTGTGGTCATGGCCAAACTTGTGGCTGACTACAGCTCTCATCTTCTGCGTAGTGCCATATATTGCACAGGGGATGCTCAGTGCCTTTGCCCTGCCAGTCCAGATGTCGTTTTCATTGCATCTGTGATTTCAATCAGCCATGTGGCGTAAAATTTTGGAAGTGAAACTTACTTGTCCATTACCCACAGGGCAATCCAAGTAGGAAAGTCAGCTGGCAGATCAGGCCAGAGGCCATCAACATCCTGGGCAGATTTGACCTTCTCAATTGCTGTACAAAAATCCTTGAATTGGTTCCAGTACCTGTGTGGCATGTCAACAGCAGGTTCATGGAGAGAAAACAAAGTGTACTGCTGATAGTCTGATAGGGTGGTGTCCACAACAACATCTGCTGAGGCTGTTTCAAGACTCAAAGAAAGTTGGACATGGTCCATGAGCCTGGCAGCCACCTTCCTGTGTTTTGATGGTGGGGCAGTGGCCTCATCAGCGCTGACAGGACACAGAGTGCCACAAGCAGCCTGTTTGTTGACATTACAGCTGTTGAGGAGCGATTCTACCTCCTTGTCTTGGTCCTCAACTGCAGCTTCAATACTGACAGTGTCCTGGGACTTGTCAAGATAAGCAGTGGCACCCTTGAGTCAAGCTAGAGACATGGTGGGTAGCATCTGTGAAGGAACACTAAGTTGAAAACATTTGCAAATTGTTGCTGGAACATGTCATCAAACTCAGACTAGAATTTAAAGCAACTTGCAGCAACACCCTCGACATGCACCCACACTATGCTAGAACCTGGTGCTGAGGTGCTTCAACTCTCTGTTGTTGGCCAGGAGTACATGCCCAGTGTGCTGCTCGTTGCATTTTAATTCACGCTGTAAGCAAATGAGCCTCTAACACATAGTGACACATCAAACTCTTACCGACAGGACTCGAAGGACCACAAGGGCCAAGATACGAGAGAAGCTAAAGCAGTATGGGAAGGCAATTAGTGGTAACCAAGAGGAAGTCATGTGGCACCTCTGCAATTTTTCAAATGACAAGGCTGAATGGCTGAGGTGTGCTGGCAGCTGCTGAACTGACCAGTGTACCTGACAGCAGTGAGTATTGGCAGCTTGTTTCAACCCAAGCTTAAATGAAAGTGGGGGGAATACACCTCTTGGATGATGCTGTCCCATAAACGGATTGAGAATACATTTGGGGCAGTAGAGCAAACAGCCACTTACAAGAGCAAGAAGGGGGCAGATTGCACTCAATGCACCCTGGTTGATAAGGATTGTGCTGCAAACACATCATGGGTGAGCTTCTGGTGGAAAATGAGAAATTTGCTATAGTACTCACTGCAGTTTCTAACAGGCCAAAGCAGTCTTCTCTGCATTTGGAATGGCAGCTGATTTCAGTTGCACACCATTCTTGCCAAAATGCTGGCAAACACAGATGCCAGTACAGTATGATGATGTGAGTCATGGCAGGGACCTGGTGCCAGCAGAACCACAGCAGTTTGGCTCCCTGCACAAAATGGTGTGTGAAATATTTGAAGGACCAATGAGCTGCTCACCTGACAGTGGTCACAATCAGGAATCATTTGCTGTTTGCATGCGCAGAGTTGAGTGCAATGTGTTGTCAGTGAGAGACAACATCTACAACATTGAGGGAAATATCAATAATGTGATGGCTCATGTCATGGACCTGAAATCACTTGTCCATGGTGAGCATTGCCCTACCCTCTGTACCTCAGCACCATCTGTGAACCATCTGAGTCCCCACCATATCCAAGCACCTATGCCAGTTCATACTACCCAGTGCAAAGTTCAAGTATCTGCCATGATGCCATTGTCAGGCCAGTTGGTCAGCTCAGCACCCCATTCCAAGTCCCACATGATGCCCCACAGCCCCATTTACTCATATAGGCTTAGGATTGTGTTGCTCAATAGTGAAAAGTTTGAATATGACAAGGCACTTGTCCCAGAGCCACTGATGATACATTTTTCTCAAGATATCGACTGGCTGTGCAAGGAGTGGGAGAGCTCAAATTTGCTCTGTGTGGGTGGTTGTGGAATTCCTGTCAAACATTGGAATGAGTTCTACAAGAGAGGGAAGGGGGTTAAGAACACAGCATGGGATGCTCTGCAGGTAGAATGGGGAAATTGGAAGGTATGTTCTCACCTTTCTGGCACTGCTACACTCAGTCCTTTCTCAAATCTGACCCCAGTTCATTGCTGAGGAACACCAGCATTATCCAGACACCACCTTGTTCTGGTGTGTGTTCAGTGATGGAAATGGCAAGAGGTTTTCTTATCAGCAGATCCTTAACTGCATTACAGACTGGTGGATTTCAGCGGCCACACAAGACGCTAATGATGCATGCACATTTTTTGGTGGGGATCTTGACAATCCACTGGCTGAGGGTGCATTCTGATACACCAAGGGTGTGAAGAGCTATCTATCAAGCAAGGACAACACTGTCATGAAGAAGTGGCACAAACTTCTAGTGACATGACCAGACATCTCCAGTGATACTTAGTAGAGTTTTGCCAGCTGCGCAACCATCCTCCCAGTGAGCACCCTCATTTTTCTTTCTTTTCTTCTTTGCATTGCATACTTAATACACATTCCCCCATACTGTATCACACCCTGTACATCTGTATCCATAGTGGTTTCTATTTAGCTATATAACTAGTACTACATCTTAATTCAAGTACTGTACTTATACTAGGCCTACAAATTAATCTTCATCCATCACATTGACAGCTGCAGTTGTCCAATCTTGAGCATGATGTTCGAACAGAAAATATAACAGCACTCACATAAACCAATGTGCTTGAAGATGTCATTGATAAATGAGTTCAGGATGGCTGTGGCCTATTGGAGATGCCTGTCTGTTGCATGAAGATATTGTCAAGAGTCATCTGACTGAGGGTGTGGGATGATAGCCCATTCTGGAATGGGGCACACTCTGAGCATTGCGAAATGGTGAAGGATGGGCAGTGTTACAAGAACATATGCTTGTCAGGCCCCTTATTATTTTCCTTTACCTCGCCATCTCTGGACTCTATATTCTTATTGTCGCCAGTCATCGCCAGACTATGTCCTTGAAGTCATGTGACCGGTCTTCAAAGTCATTGGATCAGCTCAACCCCTGAGCCTCCCCTATGCCCTATGCTTTTCCCTTTACCCTTACCCTCAGACCTACAGCCGTGTTACCTTGTATTACCATTGCTTTGATTCATGGAACATTCCTGCTACTTTCCAGTATGTTCCTTTGCATTCTATACTACTTTACATTGTTCTCTTTATTCGGTCTTTGTCCACTAATTTGGTTCGAGCTCAGCTTGAATACTCATATATAAAGCTAGCTACCATCTGTTGTATTTCCCTAACTTTAATTTACCTTTATCTTAATCCCAATCCTCTAGAAGCCTAGCAAGCTTTGCCTTGTGTATAAGTACTCTTGGCCACCTGTCGCACCCAAGCCTAGCCCTATCACAAGCCTCACGTAATAAGCTTACTACCGTGAGTGATTACCACTCAAGGAGAGCCCCATCTCTCAAGTGGCACTATGAACTTCCACTGTACATGGAGGCCACTGGTTGCAGAGGCCATACACAGAAGCCCCTATAAGGTTCCAGTTGCAAACTCTGCCAGTTCATAATAGGCAGGCAGTATAGGACCATGTGCAGCAGCCATGGTAAGCAGAACAGAGAGACACTCTGAGCAGGTGCAAAATGATGAAGGATGGGCAGGCAGTATGGGATAGTGTACAGCAGCCATAGTGAGCAGAATGGGCAGGATGGTGTACAGCAGCAATAGTGAGCAGAACAGGCAGGATGGTATTGTGAAGGATGATCTGAAGTGTCAAATGTTTGGAAGTTTAGCCATAGTGAGCAGAATGAGTGGGATGGTGTCACAAAGGATGATCTGAAGTGTCAAATGTTTGTGAGTTTAGTTAGAACATGCTAATGCTGCTTTTTCATACCAATGTGCTCAAAGATATCATTGACAAATGAGTTGAGGATGGCCATGGCCTTGTTGGAGATCCCTAGGATGCACCTGCCTCAACACTTTAACAAAAGTTAGACCCACAATGAAGTTGACATAGAGGTAGGACATACCGATGCACTCCAAGATATTGTTGACAAATGAGTTCAGGATGGCCATGGCCTTGTTGGAGATCCCCATATCAGGGTCCTGCATTCATAGATAGTCTTTGCAGGTGCCTTTGAGGAGGGAGTGCTCACAAGCTTCTTCAGCATGAGGATGGGACAATAAAGAAGAGAGGTGAGCATATAGACACAGAGATAATGAATGGAGTGCTCACTATGATCCATAACCATGAAGGGTGCACTCACAAGCATCTCCACCAGTGCGCACCAATGAAAGAAGAGGTGAGCAAGTAGATACAGAGAATAGCACATACCCATGTAACCATTGCCCACTTTTATGTCTGGTGAACAAGTCTCAGGATGCCAATCTTGTGCCAATCATGCTGAGGTAGGACGTATTGATGTGATATCTGGTAGGAGATGGTGAAGCAGATGGGCGAGTGATGAAAATGCAAGGGAGTGACTCCGAGTGAGTGATCCAGACTCACCAACAAAGAACAAAACAATCCTGTTGGCCATTGCTCCAAAAACAGAAGTTCCTTGTCAGATGGTGGTGGCAATCATCCATCCTCGCACTGCTTTTCCATCTGGAATGTCAATCATAGGTGGTCCAGGTCCAGGTGAAGCATATTGGCAATTGAGCCCCAAGAAGGAAGCCAGCACTGTGGCTGAGTTGTCATGTGTCACATTTGGAGTCTTAGCAAAGACTGCAAACCTCACCCTTGGATCATCAATTTTTCACATGAAGTTCTCAGTTATGGTGCAGTTGACTGCAAGGCACCCAATGTCAATGATGTTTGCCTTGAAAACTGCATGATCCATTAACTGTGATACCCTAATATTTTCAGAACTCACCAATTGATGACTCGTGCATGCACAGCACCAACTGCAGGGCCCTTACATCCACCTACTGGGTGGCCTTCTGAATCCTCCTCATCTCCTTTCTCCTCATGCTTGTCCTCTGCCTCCATGTTGTCCTGGTCACTATTGATGTCAAAATCTCCAAAATAATGAGCATCTGCATTTGTTGTACCTGCTTCAAGTGCTGCCTCAGCAAGAAGTTGACATGCAGCAGCATCAACTGCTGTTTTTTGGTAAAATCAGTTTGAATTGAGACAGTACAACAACTTGCTCACCAATTTGACTTCGAACCTGCTCCCTCTCATAAATGATGTGATCCACTCACAACTTCATAAGGTTGGAGCACAAGGTCCTGAGATCACTACTAGCTTGGACAATAGACTCCCCGATGTAGAGACTCAATCCTGTGTAGCCTCACAAAGGCACTTTTTACAAGTCATGACGAACTTACTTGTAGTGTGCATGCAAGGCGACACACATGTGATAGAGGCAACACAAACACAACACTCACACGACCAACATAACACTTGCATGACTTAGGCAACACCACCATGATGCACATGCACTTTCCCATGCCTAAGCACCCTAAGGCACCTGACCTCCAAGTGTCTATTCCCATGTCCAACCAAGTTCTCAGGTGCGCATTTCCCCTTTTATCATTTATTTTATCATCAAACCATGATTATTTCAACATGGACCCTTACTTTACATCACCCTAGCACTACCTATTTGGTTCCATGCCCTGGGAGCACACTTACATATGTTTTTACTTAGACATATGTGGTTTTTGACCTCACTTTATGACCTTTTTACTTGACTACCACTTCACTGGACCTTTACCAGTATCTATCTACCATTTAACTATGAAGCTATTGATTTGAATCTCGCCCATCCATTCAAGTTGTAAATATTGTCTACTCTCTTGTGCTTCACATGCCTATAGTGCCCCATTTTCTGCACCTGTTGCCTCATTCACATGCCTTGCACATATCCCAGAGTTGCTAGCACTCAGTGGATATAGCTCACTTTGCTTCCCCTAAGGGTCGAGCCTATCACACACCACAACTCGCTCTAACACATTTTTATTTTATATCAGCTGCACAGCCAGCTGAGTTGTGTTACCCACACCGACATGGCAGATAGTTGACAGTTTACCATGCTTGCAACCCATGTTGATTGCTGGTCATGAGAACAAGTAAAGAATCACAGTAACAATGTCCCAGAGAACCCCCAAAGGACCTCTGGCACCACTCTACCATGTCAACATCACATTAGAATATACCACACAAAACATGGCATTAACACTGTACATACCTGTGGATGATAGTATGAGCATAAGATACCTTGTATATAGCATAAAAATGAAAAGTATTGCTTACTATTGCCAATGGGAGCATCTGTAGTGTAGTGCACAAGTCAACACCAAGCAGAATGATGAAGATAGGTGAGGAATGTCTATACATCCCCACTGCACAAGGTCTGACAAAGATCTGGTGAGAAACAATGGCAGGAGAGGAAAAACACTGGACTCACTGTTGATGTTGAAGAGTGCAGCGAGGAGAACAATGAGCATAGGCACAGAATCTCTATCCAAGTCTACTGTGCAAGGTCCAACAAAGATCCAGTAAAAAACAATGGCAGAGAGCAAGGTGTGAGATAATGTTTAGTGATGGTAGGGTGGGAATATGGACAGTGCCAAAAGCCTAATTTGGCTGCTGGCATTAATTCCTAATGAGTGCTAATGACATGGGACATATTCCACTTTGGGCAGGTTGCTCAGCTCACCCAAGTCATTGCTGATGTCCTGCTAATACTGCTGGTAGGGGGGTTGATAGCTTTTCCTTACAAATAGGAACAGAAACAGATATATGGCACTATTACTAATTAGTAATATAGGTGATGCCACCCAGGTGCACCAGTAGGGTTAGGCAGGACTGGATGGACATAGTAGGGACAACAACATGAGTATACCCAACCAGGTCTGACATAGATAGGGGTGGGTCCGAAATGGGTAACAAGGAATATGGTCAGGACTCATCCAGGAATTGAAGGGTATTAAAGGACATACAGTGGCTCAAAAAAGTGTCTCAGTGTTTTCAGTTTTTCATGTAATTGCTTTGTCATGTGTCATGATGTGGGAATCTGACTAAGCTATAGGGAGATGTCTGAATGGTCTGCTTCCTAGCTTCATTTATGTTCCATATAGCGTGGGAATAAAATCATATTATGTAAAGATATGGTTATTTTAATTTGATGACTTATTGAGACACTTTTTTGACTTTAAGTTTGACCAATGCAATCTCTACAATTCTAGTACTTTGTGTGACTTCCTTTTGCCCTAATCACTTCTACCACTCTTCTAGACATATTATCTATCAATTTGGGGTACATCTCCTTAGTAATTTTATCACACTCCATTGTAACACTGTTCCATAGCTAAAATAGCCCCTATAGTAGAATTTAATACACTACAGGCAATTTCTTGAGTGAGACCCAGGGATATTCAATAGGCTTGATGTTTTGGATATGTCCTGGACATGATAGAATTATATTATCATAGTCTTGAAACTATTGGTGACCAATTTAGAGGTACACTTAGGGTTATTATCTTGTTACACAATAGTATCTTCTTGATTAACCTATGACTCCTACTTGCTTCTTAGCAGACACTTCTGTCAAATGAAGATTCACTACTCTATGATGATCCTTTCCTCTGCTTCATAGACAATCCCACTCTATTTCATCTCATATAGCCTCCTACAATCAAGTTTTCACCTTCTAACTTATGTATTTGTTTAACTTCTCTTTATCTTAATGATTCTCTTACCTTTCTCAATACAAATACCTGGTCATCTGATCTCATCCTATGTATTTTAGCTTTAGTTGGGAGTAATAACTGTTTTTCAGACATCAGTAGCCTAGTATGTGCACTTTAAAGTGGTAACTTATCTTCTCTTTCTATAGGTTAGAGACAAAAGGGTTTTTTTTCTTGACTACAGCTTTCAAATTAGCTGTCTTGAGAGTCTTACTGACTATTTGGATAAAGATAGTTATAGAGATAATGAATTTGATTAATTTAGTGGCCTTAGTAGCATTAGCAGTTTGTATAATTAGAATATTGTGATCAAGAAAACTTGAGTTATATAGAGCAATCTTCTGAATTGGCTATGAAATAACTTAGAGACCATAATAATACTATTCTATCATGTCCAGGACATATCCAAAACATCAAGCCTATTGAATATCCCTGGGTCTCACTCAAGAAATTGCCTGTAGTGTATTAAATTCTACTATAGGGGCTATTTTAACTATGGAACAGTGTTACAATGGAGTGTGATAAAATTACTAAGGAGATGTACCCCAAATTGATAGATAATATGTCTAGAAGAGTGGTAGAAGTGATTAGGGCAAAAAGAAGTCACACAAAGTACTAGAATTGTAGAGATTGCATTGGTCAAACTCAAAGTCAAAAAAGTGTCTCAATAAGTCATCAAATTAAAATAACCATATCTTTACATAATATGATTTTATTCCCACGCTATATGGAACATAAATGAAGCTAGGAAGCAGACCATTCAGACATCTCCCTATAGCTTAGTCAGATTCCCACATCATGATACATGACAAAGCAATTACATGAAAAACTGAAAACATTGAGACACTTTTTTGAGCCACTGTATGAAATATGGCAATTGTAAGCTCACAGAATGTCAAGTCTCTACACTGCACTACTTCAACAAGATTCTTCATCATCTCAGTACCCTTCTGTTGTGCCTTTAATGTGGCAGAAGGTAGCCAACTCTGCTTCTGGGAGCCCACAACTGAGACAGAAGAAAGCACACTGTATTTGTGTTTGCTGCAGCTGATGCTTGTCCATGTGGAGTCTGTATTGGAACCTTCAGAAGTAGTAGAGGGTGTGAGATAGATAGATAGAATAGGTGGCTCAAGGGAGTCTGGATTGATTGATGATGGTGGCCCTGCTGGTGGACTTGTGCTTGGTGCTGTACTCTCTGTTGCTAGGAGAGCAGAAGATAAGACAGCTGTCATGGCAGCAGGGCAGAAAATATGCATGCCCTTCAACTGATTTGGGATTAATTGCTCCATGATCTTACAGTGATCAAAGCCCTTTGTCATGAAGGGCTTTGCATGAGGATGTGACTGAAGATAATGTCATTAAACGGCATCCAATTCAAGTATCATAGTACTTACCTTGACAAAATGTGTCCAGACATCATCCTTTCTATCACTGATACCTGCTCCATGTGCATCACTCTATGTGAAACCTGATGTACACTTTATATTGATGACACTATGATATGTTTTCTTAACTGTAAAAATATATGATGATGTTGATGGTGGCACAAAAGGTCACTAGACACACCACTGTTCATTTATTTTTACAAACCAAACCACTCTTTTCAGCACCCCTCTGCTGTGTAAATTTTTCCTTAAGGTGAGTAGCTGCCTGATTAAAAGTAGACATCTTAAAGCCTCCATAACCAGAGGAAGGAAGGGCTGTCAAGAGGAACTCAAGAAGTGCAATTTCCTCTGCCTTTGACCATACTATGGGGGGCTTACAGGATGTCCCAGATGCTGCTGCTGCTGCTTCAATGGTACCTCAAGAGTGCAGGGAGTGTGAAGATCCACTGCTGGATCTATCAGATATTCTGATGATGATAGAGGTGCATATCTTACTATCTACAAGACTTGGTCCCCAACTCTATGGAGTAGAGAGGGTTTTGTCAGATGCAAACATGCCCTCTTTCTGTAAAAGTCTGTGTCACTTATGTGACATTCATGACATGATCCCTTGTTGATTACATCATCCTGATGATGCTTTTTGTTTCAGCATGAGTCTTCTTTTACATTCTTGCCTCTCTTGAATTTCTTGGTTAGTATCTGCCCTTGCAGTGTCCATGGCATGTTGGCTAACTTTCTCCTCTGCAGTGTGGACCGTCTCCTCCAGTCAAATAGTCCAATATTTTTTGTTGGTTAGCATCACTCCTTTCGATGTCTCTTTCTTGAGCTGACATTCTCACTCCAGTGTGTGTGCCATCTACAATATATGTCACAGAATAGTTGCTACAGTACATCAGGGAATTGACCTGAAAATGACATAGCTTTATAAATCTTTATCTAACATACAATTTCATATAATTCATATAATATCTATCATAATTGCACTCAGCTTGACAAAGCTTTAGATAGGCAGGTTACACTGGGAAAAACCACCAAAGACAATTATGATACATATTACAAACATCTGCCATTCTTGACAAAGTTTTATAATGCCTGACTACCTTAAATAAAACTGCCATGAAATTATCAAAGTCTCAAATTTGACACTTATTTTATCATTTTATAAATCAAATCAAATTTTAATTGGGGTTGGGATATACACATGTGGCACTAATACAGAAGAGCAGAGATACATGATAGAAACAAATATATAGAGAGAGAAAGAGAAGTGACAATTACCTTCCTCAAGGGAGAAGGAAGGGATCATAAGGAAGAGCCAGGAAGGAGCCAGGAGGGCCAGGAAGGAGGACCAGGGAGAAGCCATGGAGGACCACTGGACCAAAGAGAGAAGGGAGGGATCACAAGGAAGGGCCAGGGAGAGCCAGGGAGAGCCAAGAAGAGCCAGGGAGAAGCCATGAAGAAGGACAAACCACCATAGAGGACCAAAGGTATCACCATGAAGGAACAGAGAGGAGAGAAGGGGATGTTGGCTTGAATGGCCAGAAGGGTGCACTTAGAGTGTGAATGAGACAAGTGTCAAAGTTGGTGAAAAAAAATTCAAACTCAGACTTACATAAGCATCTGTCATGTGACATGGCTATTGCAATGTCATGCAAGTGGTGGTAGTGGAGACCAATTGGTGGAGAATTGTTAATACAATTATAAGACATAATATATCTACACTGATTTGTCATGGTTTTATCAAGCTTTATCTTTGTATATAATCTTATATAATTCAGTGGATTTTTGATCTGATTTTACCAACCAAATCTAGGGCAAACATGTTTGTGCTGATTTCTTAATGCAAAATGCACATCAAGGCGATATTTCTGACATAGTCATATCTTAGTTCATATATGTGTGACCCTATGATAATAATATCTAAGGTTAAAACATGACATATAATAATGTTTTTTGATTACCAATTATACCCGGTCATATCAACTTCAGGTTGATTTCCTGATGTACAAAGTATGAACAAGTAGCCCTTCCTATAAGTCCTTGTTGAATGCCCTGGCAATGGACAGTTGAGAATTTGCACTCGTAAGTGTGGTTTGTTTAATATGATTCTGATTCTGATTACTTGCAACTGTTGATCTAAGTGTATAATGCTGTTTTTTGAGAGCTCACTCACTTTGTCTTAGGGATGATGTACCTGCCTCTCTGAATTGGCCTGTGTTTTGTTAGTTAGTGTGCCTTGCAGTGTCCCTCGTTTGATGACAGTAATGATTCAGATTGTGAGCTGAAATTGATACAATATATTTCATGGAATAGTTGCTACAGTACAAAGTACAACAATTAGCCCCTCCAGTATGAGTCCTTGCCCTGGCAATGGACAGTCTGGACTGTAAACAGAGCCAAGCAGTTGAGGAGTCGGGGACTTGGTGCATAAGCACCATTACGATATTGTTAGTCAGCTGTTGTCAGGTGCCTGACAACACGTGCCCTCATCACGTGTTGTTTTGGACTGAGAATTTAAACCCAGGGTTCGCTGTCCAAACAGCACCTCACTAAATCTACGATGGAATCAACTTAAGGGACGACAGTATTATGGAACTGCTTACAGCTAAGCGGTCGTGTGGATTTTATTTACAGTTCTGTCCCTTGGCCTTAGGTTGTGTAATTCCAGTGCTTCACACCGCCGTATCAGTTCTTTTTGTGTGGCCTTATACGGCAACGACAAGAGCAATTTCAAGTCCGCGAAAGCACACCCACATGTCTCGGCACCTCTTCCTCCTCTTCCCTGAAAAATCTGGCATGGACAACAAAGAATGCAGGCGGAAAGGCGTCTCATTGTTTTCATTTTACAGACTCCATTAGTACTACACTCAGAGTCACTCGAGCCGCACTACCAGAATGAGCGCATTGCAGGTCGAAAATCTCTTCGCTGTCGCAGGCAAGGTGGTTCTCGTGACAGGAGGTTCTCGTGGGATTGGGAAAATGGTGTGTCCCAAACTTATCTGACTGTGCTTCAAGGACTCACTTCTTTCTCCTAGATTGCCTCCGCATTTGTGAGGAACGGTGCTAAGGTGTGTTACTACAACGTAGTAGAACATGGATTCGGGAGGGACCTGATCTCAACGCGCTGAGATAGGTCTATATATCCGCCCGTTCTGCAAAGGAATGTCAGGCCACCGCAGAAGAACTCGGATCCAGTGGTCCAGGTTCATGCACCGCCATCCCAGCTGACATGTCCAAATTATCTCAAGTGGAGCGGTTCGTGCAAGACCTCTCCGCGCGAGAAACCGTTCTTAATGTCCTCATCAATAACGCGGGGACAACATGGGCAGAACCTATCGACGAGTACACAGTGCGTTAAATGCTCTTGGCTACGCTTTGTCTCGTTGAATATCATCCAACAAAGGACGAGGGTTTTTCAAAGGTTCTGACTTTGAACTTGCAACGCGTGTTCACCCTGATCCAGAAATTGCTGCCATTATTACGTGCGGGCGCAGCTCAAAGTGGTAAGACAGGGGATGTATATAATGATCCGGCACGTATCATCAACGTGAGTGCATCTGCAATGCATCTTCGGGCATGACCTTCTATTAATGGGCCTCTTTTTTTAATCCTATAAGATTGGCTCGGTCGAGGGCATCGGTGTGCCCGATCATGACACATATGCCTATGCTGCTGCCAAAGCTGGTCTGCATCACCTCACTCGCCACCTCGCGGGCCGTCTTGGGCCCGAGGGCATAGTCAGCAATACTATAGCTTGTGGTGAGTCCGATCCATCATTCACCTCCAAGTGAATTAACCGACTCGCGTCGACGTCGCACAGGCGCGTTCGAAAGCAAGAGTAAGTTCATCATGGTTCATTTCTATTCTTGGCGTTTCATTGACTTCATTACAGTGACGGCCCAATTTTTTGAAGCTGCAGGGAACATCATTATCAACCAGGTCCCGACCAATCGCTTTGGCACGCCCGAGGATATTGCAGGGACCACACTATTCTTGGCTAGCAGGGCTGGCGCCTACGTGAATGGCGCGACCATTGCACTCGATGGTGGCTTTCTTGTCAACATGCCGACGAGCAAGTTGTGAGGAGCTCAACGTTAGATGCCTTATTATTTCACATCCAGGAAAAACATATCTAAGTAACCTAATCACATTCGGCTGGCGGAGTTCTGCAGATTCCAGACGCTAATCTTTTCGTTCTACTTCCATAGCTAGTATGTAGATCAAGCAGATATAATACATCAAACCCTAAGGGTCATTTATTGTCTTCCTTTGTCATACTCGCATTCTCAGTGTCTTTGCTTGTTGTCGCTTCCTTCACCTTCGCTTTCTCGTCATCCTGACCACCCTTCTTCGGAACACCCTTCCCCTTCCCACCACCACCCAAGTTCTTGACCATATCCTCTGCATCATCTCCCTCAAGCCCAAGCTCTTCGACCAACAATCTCAAATCGTCATCTGTTACCCTTACGCCCTGCAACCCATATCCCTCCAGCTCAGTGCTCACATCATAGTCCCCCTCGTGCTTGTTCACTGGCTTCAGTGGGGTATCTGGGTCGCGGGGGAAGAATCGGGGCTTGTGGTGTTCGGGCGTCATTTGTGCAATGGGGACCGCCCCGGGCACACCAACGGGTTTAGCATCGGGCGCTGGACGGTCTTCATCGACGGCAATGTCCCAGCTTTCATTTAGTCGCAAGAAGGTAACTAGCCCTTCGGTTTCGACAGCTTCTTCGCTGTATGGGCTAAGACATGATTGAGACATAGGAGAGAAGGCTTACAAGGCATCAAAGTCCTGTTTGGCGCAGCTGCATGAGTATTGTACGTGTGTATTTGGGATGCATGGATAAGGGCATACCCCAATAAATCTGCCGCCTACCAGCATACCTGGAAGCTGTTGCTTATCTGCCGAATCGTCCGAAAGGCACTGAGCACAGTATCAGTACAGGATGAGATCGAAACGCACCAGGCGGGGCCTTACGCCTCCACAAACGTTTGGCATCATCGTCAGAGGCAAGATCATACGAAGTATATGGGATCTTCTTGGTCTGGAGGATGCGAAGAATATATTCTGGTTCATGTGATGGTAGATCAATGTCGTGCACGTTCAGCGTCTGTGTACGAACCTTGGCGCTTCCGTACGACGACCTGCGATGCGATCGTCGTGAGGAAGACTTGAATCGGGGGTGAGGGCATGTGTGCTTCGGAACTTCAGGCGTTCATGAATTCACGAGCGTCCAAGTTCAAAGTTATTTAGTACTAGCGCGCGCAATTAGTAGTAGTAGTCATAGTATGTATCACGTGAACGTCACGTAGACACTAGAAGCTTAGAGGGGAATTTGCTCCGCTGGGTGCATACGTACGCGGATTACTACAAGTATAGAGTCGT
>QLOO01000987.1:0-25399 GCA_003313855.1 Suillus sp. MG131 | reverse complement strand
GTTCAACTTTTCTCAAACCAACAAGGCGGCAAAACGTACTTTTTCGGAGGAGGAAATCCATGATGACAAGACACCATCCAAGCATCCTCGAACGTGCTGAGGCTCGCGGTGCTAGAAAATCAAATTCACAACTGTATTATATTATTCTCATAATTGCCAAACTACTATGTGTGAATGTTCGGGTTGGTCGCAGTGGCGAAGCCACGGATAACTGCTAGTAGAATCATACAATATCTCTTATTTATATGATTGGTTAGTTAGTTCATTCTCAGATTCAATCTCCATTTTAATATATGTATATAGGTAGTTGATTGTAACCAATGATTCTTTAGTTTAAATCTCTTGTATCTAGCTTATTTGTTAGGCAATCCAAGATGTTCTTGCTCCTCTCTCTTTTTGTGATAACCTTAGTTTGAGTTCTAGTCTCCATCCTAGCATTTATTTATTTAGTAGGTTGTGATAGTTAGTCTATGAGGGGCATATTACTCTCCACAGCAACTGTCATTGGCTTATAATTATCATGCCTCCTGATATACTTCTTCATATTATACCAGCCCACTATTGGACCTGGCATTATATAGCATCTAGGCTGGCAAGCTTGGGATGTGGTCACTACCATCAACTTCATATCATTGGTATGCAGCATAAAGCTCCCCTTGCATACCATTTCACTATCCTTGGCCTATGTGCCCTTATTGAGAGTTTTGTATACTCTGTTGAACCCTAACTGCTGTCTCTCACAAAAGGTCTATGGATGTTGTGAACTTTCTTGTTTGAAACTCATGTCTGCTTGCTATAACTCTCTTACTATTTTTGACAGGGTCATTTTGCACCCTCTGTGATAGCATAGCAATTCATTACATATCTGGTGCATTTATTTTTTTGTGGTGGCTTTTCTGTTTGTATTGGTGTATTTGTACACTTAGTGACTTCAGGCTCTTCTTTCTTTCTTGCTCTAGGAGGTTGTTCTATCCTTGCTGATGTATGTTCCTCTTGTTGCAGGACCTGGACACTGAACTCAAGCCTAATGAAAAGACCCCTTTCTTACCAGAGGATGCAAACACATACTTGAAGTGTACATTCTGCACTGTCTTTGAGTATGGACCTCTCATTGAGTTGGACCATTATATTATATATTATGCATGTGAGTTGGTCTTGTTCTAACATTTGTTAAGAATTTGCCAACTGAATTCTCATAGATTTTGAGTATGGAAGGCTGCTGGTATGGTTGGGTAATAAGGATGGTGCAAGGATGCAGTTTGATCTTATTTTGTCAGGAAAGCCACTTGAAGTAAATGCTATGGGACAGAAGGTATGTTGACACCTATGGATACATTTTGTTGTTTGACTATGTCACTGATTGTTGACTCCATTTCAGGTTAAATGCAGTCTAAAGGTATGAAACATGTCTCAAACAGGGATGAGATTAACTTTCTAACTTTGACATTTTTGTTGTTATAGAATGTAACAGTCCAACAACTGAACTCTAGTGAATCATTGAAAATGATATAAGGAGCTCAGAACACACCAGAAATGGACAATGAAACAAAGAACTGGCCAATTGCAGATGAATTTGCTACAGAATTTGATGCCATCAAGTACAAGTTTAAAGCTTATCCACTATCCCTCTACCATAACAACCACCTAGTTCAACCAGAACATGTTGATGAAATTCTAGATAGTGCTATCATCAAAGTCCAATTCTGCATCTAACACTGGCACATTAAAGATTTTGATAGTTTTCAAGCTGCATCCCAAAAAATAACAGTACTAAAACTTGGTTCAATTCACATGCCATCAGGCTACAAATGCCCAAATCTAGGAGACTCAGAGGCATCAGAATAACCAATATTGAAGAGTGTATCACAACTGTAAGGCTATCTGCGAGTTCAATGGGGATTGTCGAAGTAAACGAGAGTAGAAAGGATCGAGTTTATAATGAAAGACTTTTTTAACGAGAGTGCTGAGGCTTCTGATGAGAGGACTTTTTCAGATGGACTGTGCATGTGAATCTAGCGGGGGAGCAAAGACTGATCATAATGAGTGTACATGCGCATATTTAACTTGTGAAAATAGGGTAAGGGTCCTTGCTGTAATGAAAAGAATGGTTTGGTGAGATGGATAGTGGTGGCGTTGAGCCTGACAGGGTAGAGTAGCGAGAATGAGTGATGGTACAAAAGAATTGAGTGAAAGGTGGTATTAGGCAGCTCGCCATGCACAGGAATAACGAGAGTTTCATAGCTGCTTGACTGCTTTTGGAGCAATGGTGTGAATATAAGAGGAGGTAACGAAAGCAAGGTTTGATGATGTTCAGGGTATCGTACAAAGGCAAATGGAGGACTGAGTGAGTTGTCGACAATAACAAGAGGTGAAAGTAAGGAAAGAGGATGTATCCGCGTGACTTGGATGCAAAGCGTAGTGCTTCTTCAGATCCTTCGAGTCATGTGGCCGACGGGACACGAGGTCCGTAAGTCTCTCTGTGAAGCAATGGTCGGGGCGCAGAGGATATGGAATCCTTACATCCCCTCCCAACTTCGAATATCGACTGCCCTCGGTCGATCTACCAACAATAAAACTAAAATGATATAATGCATAGTGAGATAGAAAAAATAGAGTAGAAATAGAGAAATAAAATGAAGCAATGCATCTAAGTCTGTTCATTGTCGTCGCTGGCGAGTGCTTGAGGGTTGATAAACTGCGTGACTTCAATGGACGAGGGGGAGCGAGGGTGATAAGGGATGAGACGAAAGGCGGCAAATTTGAGTTTTGATATGCTCCCGTCAAGTTCTGCAAGCCGGTATGAGCTTCCTTGGGAGTGCGAAATGACAACCATTGGACCAAAGTACTGAGGTTTGCACTTTGCATTGGATGCTGCCTCGATTCTTTTGTTGAGGATGAGAACGAGGTCGCTGCGCTTGAATGCGTAGTCATGGATAGTGTTTGCAAAACGAAGCTCGAAGTTTCAGATAGATGCAAAGCGACTTTTGAGTACTCGAGTGTGCATAGCAGCTAAATCTTCATCTTGTTTGGCGAGTTGACAGCCGCGTATGGCTAATAAGTCTTCGGAAGAAAGCTGAGATGCAATATGGGGCAGGAGGAATGTGGCTTCAGTAATATCAAAGGGGAGGAGCGGCTCAATGCCATGTGCCATAAAGAAGGGTGTATGACCTGTAGACTTTCGAGTGGTAACTCGGTCAGCCCAGAATACGTGATGTGCGAAGGTGGGCCACTTGGTGATGTCGCTGTTGCATGCTTTTACAAGGGAGTCACGAATGGTATGGTGCAAGCATTCCACAACTCCATTAGCTTTGGAGTTGTATATGGAGATGCGGATATGATGAATATGATACTTCTGCGCTAACCAATTAAGTGCTGCGACAAATGGTGTGCCATTGTCTGTGACAATCTCAATTCCTTCCCATCTACAAAGAATCTCCTCGAAAAAAATGCACCCAAGGTGCGTCCGGTTTCCTTCCTTAACATGCGAAATTCAGGCCAGTTGGATAAAGAGCAGTGCGCCTGTACGATATATGTGAAGCCATGCACTGTTGGCATATACATGGAGTCAGCAAAGGTTTTGCGGAAAAGAGGAGCTGGAATTGAAATGGTGGGAGGAAGGACAACCTTTTCAACAGAGTGGATCTGGCATTGATGACATGTTTTTAGGTACCACATGAGGTCATTGTCAAGCAAAGGCCACCAGAAACGATCTGCGATCATTCATCATGTAGGGTAGAATCCTCGGTGCCCAAGCTCGTCATGTGTCTGCTTGAGGATGCAAACTCGATCAGAGCCGAATAGGACTAACTGATGACAACCCCCTGCTTCTTTTCACCAAAGTTGCTGTCCTAAAACAAAAAATTGGTGAGTGCATTTAGTTAAATGAAGGCGATCTTTGGGAAGGATGGTTTTAGGAAGGGAAAGATTGTCAAGGTAGTAACAGATTGCATGAAGTTCAATGTTGAGGTGTTTGAGAGTGTCATTGGATGGGATGATAAGATCTGCATTATTTGAGTGTCCCACTGCAAGAACAAGTGCGCTGTTGGAGTGGAGTAGTCCGTGGTCAGCTTCCCTTGATACCCAAATCCCTGCATCTAAAATTTCCTCTATCCACTTGTCAACTTTCTCTGCTGTCTCCTCTTTGTCATCCTCTGAGGCCTTGGGTCATTGAGATAAGCCACCAGGACCAATGTGTTTGGTTCCGGGAACGTGTCTGAGTCTAAAATCGAAAAGTAAGATCCCAGCTATCCATCGGTTAACTGCAGCGTTCGGCTGAATATCAGGATTATTCAGCATTCCCTTAATGTACTTTGCATCGACCTCCACTACAAGGTCTTTTACCCCAATAATCCAGACTTTGACTGCTTTCAATGCACAAAACAACCTGTAAAGTTCAATCTTTGACTGTGAGTATCGCCCTTCACAGTCATTCCACATGATAGAACCAAAGTGGGCTGGTCGATGGTGCTTCTTGTTGTCGACTTGTTGCAGAATCCAACCGCAGGCGATGTGTGATGAATCAATGGCAAGTATTACTTCATTTGTGGACTGATAGTTGAGGGGTTGGATAGTGGGGGAATTAATGACAGCCATTTTCAGTTTGTCCATGGTGTTCTGTGCTTCTGAGGTCTATTCAAAGGAGATGTTGGTGTGTGTGAGGTTGGTCAATGGGCAGGCGATGAGAGCAAAGTCTTGGATCCAGTTGTGAATGGTACCGGCTATGCCCAAGAACCCTTGAACTTCAGTGTGAGTGGTACAGGGTGGCCAAGCTTGTATTTTGGAAACCTTCAAATGATCGGGTATGCATCCATCATATGTGCAAAGCTGACCTACTACCAGGACTTCCAGGACGCAGAGGAACAGCTTTTTAGCAGATACTGTGGCACTGACATGCTTAAGTCTGTGGAGTACGCGATTGGCATCCATGCAATGCTCCCACACAAATCTGCGGATTCCTGGGTTCTCAGGGAGAGTTTGATATGAACCGTCGGGCAGCTCGTAGCATGTGGAGGGACCTAGGACGTTGACATCATCCTGGAAATTCAGTGTGACCTCGGTTTTGGCTTGCAGGATGAATGCAACGTCATTTTGGAAGATGGCAGGGGAGTCTGTCCATCCCTGTGGGAGGACGGTGAGGCGATAGGTTCCGAGGGGGTTTGGAATGTGGTAATGTCTCATGATTCTTCGGCGAGGGTGCGATGGTCAAACCCAACGAAGAGGTCCATGATGGAGTATATGGCCCATCCCACGCATTGTTCTGTGAAGAGCTCGACATATGGCATTGTGGTGGAGTCCTTGACAGTGATAGAGTTCAACTGTTGTAGATCATGTACAATGTGGACAGCTCCACTCTTTTTCGCAATGCAGAACCAGCGGGATTGATAAGATGAGTTGGATGCTTTGTAAACGCTGGATGCTATTTTGGACTTAATGAGTTTGACCACCTCATCCTTGATACCTGGAGGGATTGGGGGCTGGTGGTGAGTCCATGGAGTGTGTTCAATAGTAGGGATCATGACAGGCAGAAAATAGTTGTCCCTGAAGCGTCCCTTCTCCGTCTCGTCCCAAGCAAGGGCAAACTCATTGTTCATTAGGACATGAGCCACGAGTTTTCGTTCCTCTGGTAGAAGAAACTTGTTCTTGAAGATCCTGAGATTGTCCATGCATTCTCAAGTGAGACAAGTGCTGGGTATGAATGCTGGAGGAGTGGGAAGAAGAATGGGAAGTGAGAGGAGTGGGTCTTCTGGAAACTTATGGATTATGCGCGCATGCTCAGGCATTGTGGTAGCAACAGGTTTGACTTTATTGGCAACCTTCTTGTAGGCGAAAGTGTGACAGACTGGGTCAATGTTGAAGTGTGCTAGGAGGAGGAACTCAGAAAGGAGGAATAGGTGAAATGAGAGGTGGGGATAGGAATAGATATATCTGTAGGACTAGGGGATTTAATGGTATGATAGATATCGGTAGAACTGGATGAGTGCGGGGAGGAAGTGTACATGGCAGATAGATTTGGGAGAGGCAAGTGAAGGAGAGGGGTGGTTGAGAGTGCTGCAGCCGTTAATGCAAGGGAGGGATGTGGCAAGAGACAAGGTGTGGTTGAGACCCGTCAAGTGTTGGCAGGATCTGTAGGGTTGTGTATGGATACATATATGCCGTCAGTGTCCTCATCTTTTGACAGACAGACAAGGCATTGCCAGGGTCATCCCAGCAATAGTTGATAGGGTGCGTCTGGTACCATGTATGCATGTGCCCAGGTTTTGATTCCATCTACCTCTATTTCTAACATCTCCACGCACCCTTCCATTTCCTGTGATCCCCCGTATGCCATCTGCATTCGCATATGAGTGCCCTGGTTGATCGGCGCCTTGGTCTTTTTCCAGATATCTTCCTGTATGACAATGATTTCAGATCCTTCATCGAGCAACCCAAGCTCCGAGTGAACCCTGTTGAGAGTGACATGGATTTCACGTAAGGGAGTGGCATGTTCAACTTGCTCGCTAGGTATTGAGGCAGTGGTGTTTGTTGAGAGGGCAGTAATAGGTGCAGGGACTCTGTGGGTGTGACAGTGCTCAACAGCTTCTTTTCATAGCTCAGGACTGATAGCGAGAAGGTCAGCTACTGTTAGGTGGGGTACCATTATGTCAAGAATTTCCTTGAAGACACGCCATACCACATCTGGGGTAGCTGCCTTGGATTCATATGTGAACGCCAGCAGTTTCTTTGTTTCTGGGGCAGTGACTGTGGGAGGTGCTTTGATTAGACGAGAAGGGATTAGTGTCGTGCGTTCGGGCTTAGGCGTGGTTTCTGCATTGCTGCTTCCCTTCGCTTTGGATCACGTGACCGTATTAACATCTCCTTCCAGTTCTTCACTTGTGTCTTCCTCAATGGTGATGACTATAGTGTGGTTCTCGACGATGGGGACACATTGGAGAAAGTACGAGTCAGAGATGAAGGCTGAAGAAGGAATCTCGGATGTGGAGACAGGTTGGGAGGTGCTCTCATGTTTCAGCATGTTGACAGGTATGGCATTTGAGCCAGTTGCTGGGGTGGATGCCAATGGAATCATGTACCTTGCATCAATGGCCTGCTTCAGGTTCTCATTGCCGATGCGTCGTATTCGTGACTGGTCTGGATATACGAAATATTGACCATCACGTATGATTCACCCTGCGCATAGATAGTCTCCAGCAATTGAACATGTGCGAATGGGGTGGGAACTGCCACATAAAGAGCAGGAAGAGCTCGACTGGGCATTGGACGAGTGCTGGAGGGGTGGTAACGGTAAGTATGGTAAGGATGTCTGAGGTGTGGTTGTTCTGACAAGTTGGCACGAACAGGGTGGTGCCCAAGCTTGAGCTGCTGCAGGTGCCAAACATATGAGTCGGGTATAGCACCCTGAATAGGCGACATCGCTGATGTCGAGATTGTGCATCTTGCATGCTAACACTTCAACTTCGTTGATCATGTTTTGGACAGGTGCTGGGGGAGATGTGAACATGACGTGTTTGGTTTGTACTTCTCTTTGGACATCTTTTCTTCCATCTTCTTCATCATCCGAATCCCATGGGGTAGTGGTCTTGACCTTAGGAGCGCGCACTTCCCTTATCATGCATATCCATGTCGCTATGGGTTTGTTGAGGTCAGTGTCGAAGGCATCATCCGAGAACACAAAACGTCCTGTCTTAAGAACTTCTTCGAAATTGGTGGCTTCCATCCTCAAGTAGTTGACATCTTTGAGTTCCAAACATTGATCTATAGCACGTCGAGCAGATGCTGGAAGACCTTGCCAGAAATACTGGTCTTGTTCTCATGTGGAGATCTTGCTGTTAGAGACAAGCCAGTGTGCCATGGGGCAAAACTGCCTATAATACTGTAGTAGCTCCATTTCAGTCAAAATGTCATTGTCGGCATTGCTAATGACAATACGCTCGAGATCACGAATTGTATACTGTTGACCCTTGGCTGCTCCTGAGTATTGCGCCAAGATACTTGTCTTGAAAACGGCGAAGTCCTTGCTCTCATATCCCATTAGCATTACCCAGAAATGTTTCGTCTGGAGATCTACATATCGGACAATGGTTTTACATTTCTCCATACTAGTGAGTGCACAGGCATCTGCTAAGTCCTTGAAGAGTTCGAAGAACTCCAATAGCTCTGAAGTTTCGCCATTGAATGACGGCACTTTGCTGGAATTGGCCCTGGGCATGGCGTTGATGCCCTTTGATGCGTTGGACATCTTGGATGGAGCTGAAGATGCAGGAAGACGATGTGCAAAGGGATTTGGTAAGGGAGGAGGTGCCACAGGGATTGAATTTTGAGTCAGGATTGTCTGCACTGGAGCTGTAGAAACTGGGACTTGGCTGTTAAGGAGTGTGGAGGGTTTGAGAGTAGGTGTGTTGGAAGGGGGTGCTGGTATGCGAAGGAAGTCCAGAGGAGGTATAGGGGGGAGTGATTTAGCAGGGGGGGCGGTCTCGTATGTATCAGGGAAAGTGGGAGTTTCAGGCTCGAAGACAGCTGGTCTAAGGGTGAACGTTTGCTGAGGGATAATGGGGAAAAGGGGGTTTGTGTTAGGAGAGGGTCCTATAGTTTCGTCATCTGAAAGAGAGGACTTGGATGGTCCTTCGGAGGTGTCTATACTTGATTGTACCGATTTGTGATGGACCGGCATGCGGGGGGGTGCAAGAAAGGATGGTTGCATCAACGATAGGGTGGATGGGGAGTCGACCGAGTTTGCGTGAGTTTGGCCCTTCTTTGGAGCCAGCGCAATTGGCTGCTTCTCAAGCTGTAGCTGCACATTAGGATGGTAGTACTTTGAGATAATTATTGTAAGAATGGTCCAAAGACCAGGTATTGAACGAGTCAGACTAGAAGATCTGTAGAGATCTGTGAATCCGATTTGTAATGCAAGGGGGTGTTAAGACAGATCCCCTCGTGGTGGGCTCCAAAATATGTAAGGCTATCTGTGAGTTCGACGGGGATCATTGAAGTAAACGAGAGTAGAAAGGATCGAGTTTATAATGAAAGACTTTTTTAACAAGAGTGCTGAGGCTTCTGACGAGAGGACTTTTTCAGACAGACTGCGCATGTGAATCTAGCGGGGGAGCAAAGACTGATCATAATGAGTGTACATGTGCATATTTAACTTGTGAAAATAGGGTAAGGGTCCTTGCTGTAACGAAAAGAATGGTTTGGTGAGATGGATAGTGGTGGCGTTGAGCCTGACAGGGTAGAGTAGCGAGAATGAGTGATGGTACAAAAGAATTGAGTGAAAGGTGGTATTAGGCAGCTCGCCATGCACAGGAATAACGAGAGTTTCATAGCTGCTTGACTGCTTTTGGAGCAATGGCATGAATATAAGAGGAGGTAACGAAAGCAAGGTTTGATGATGTTCAGGGTATCGTACAAAGGCAAATGGAGGACTGAGTGAGTTGTCGACAATAACAAGAGGTGAAAGTAAGGAAAGAGGATGTATCCACGTGACTTGGATGCAAAGCGTAGTGCTTCTTCGCATCCTTCGAGTCATGTGGCCAACGGGACACGAGGTCTGTAAGTCTCTCTGTGAAGCAATGGTCGGGGCACAGAGGATATGGAATCCTTACACAACAAAGAAGCAAGTTCATCTATGTTGACTAAGACTTGATAATGTTTTTCTCAGTGAACTATGAATATAACATTATGTAATTTGTATTAATTTTCTCTGCATAGCTCCAAGTCAGTATTACTGACCCCTAGTACAACAAGTGCTTCATGAAAGAAAATTGTATTATAAGGAGAATCTGAGGGTAGTGGACATTGGTATGCAAAGTTGTTATCTGAAAACTATAAGCCAATTCCAACACCCAAAGCACTGGTATAGGCAACTACGGCATCATCACAAATTAGATCAAAATTCAATAACTTGAAGAAGTGCAAGCCATGAATCTGCCCCAAGGAATTGGACTTCCCTTTGATCTTATCATAAAGTGCTGACAGACCAGGCTTCAGCAGTAAAAACACATTGAAGCTCCATTTACACCAACCTGCCAACTGTTGAAAGTCCCAAAGAGTTCAGCAGTGATTTTTGATGACAAAATGATGTAACTGCATGACCAGTTCAGCTTTCTTGTGTAAAGGAAGTGTGACTTGCATTAGGTTGAGATCAACTTCAAAGCCAATGATAGTTAGAGGTGAGCTAAAGATTTGTTTAGGATGCTCATGTGGGAGATTGAGCTCACCACATGGCATTGACCATTGACAGTCAGAGTCTGTTTGACCTGCCACATAGGATGCATGGGCAGATAACAAAAAGCCTGTAACATGTCTGACTTGAACATGATGAGCTTGACATTAGGGTGTTGTTCATGAAAGTGAAGAAGGGATACTTCAAGAGAATGCAATCCATCAAGTTTCATGCTGTCCTGCATGATTTGAGAATTATGCATGGACATGTCTACTAGGAGACCCCTGAAAAGACAAAGTCTGTCAGCTTAGTCCTCAGACTAGTCAAGTCATACCTTAGTATCAAAACCTTGGTCTATAGTTTGAGTTTTCCTCCTATAATTCAAGATTTCAGCATGCTTCAAAGAAAAGTCATATGTGAGATAGGAATCACATTATGACCTAGTTGGTGTAGGAATAAAATAAAGGTTAAGGTATTTCCTTACCTTTGACTTGTTCACTTTGGCTAGAGAAAATCATAGAGAAAAGTTCAAAGCCTATCAAAAACCTATTCAAAAAGCCCAAGTCTTATGTTCTGTTATTGTATTATTATTTCTGTGCATTTTTCTCTAGTGTTTCCTCAATTTACTTTTCCATTAGGATGCTTGGACATATCAGGCATTTCACAACAATGTACCCACTGGGTATAATGTCATAAGGCTCCACAAATACTTTTGCAGGTATTCTGTTGAAAGTTATAATGTCATCAGTTCTAGAAAGTTCCACTCTACTAGCTAGAACATTCTGCTCTGCAATGACTCATAATGACTCATCTATGATGTCATTTAGTATCTGCCAGAATGTTCCACACCTTTTATAACATCATAGCTTCACCTTTTATTTCTATTTTATTCTTTGCATACCTACATATTTTTCCTACAGAAAGTGTATATAAGGAGAGCCTATTCTCCTCTCAAAAAATAGACATCCCACTTGTTAAAAATTTCTCACTTGAAACAGATTCTCCCACTTGCAAAGTTAGTCTCTTTGAAGTAGGACAAGTGCAGGGACCAGTATCTCTTGAGATTACATAATCAGTTCTTTAAGACCCTGTCTCAGCTGTCTTTTATATTAACCAACATGAGCTTTGGTTAATATTTTGTGAGAGCATTTTCTCATCCAGTTCTTATGTATCTTGATCAAACCTGAGCTTTGGTCCATGTCTTATCAGTCTATCATATCTTGACCAACACAAGCCTTGGTCAACATCTGTTGTATTTTCAAGATCTATCATATTTGAGACCACATCTCAATAGGAGTATTGTATATTCAGGAATTTAATTGTCTAAAAGGATCTTTCCTAGACAAACCCATATTTTCAATAAGAAATACCAAGCTCCAGCTAAGTTAATCTACCTGATTGGTTTAGTGAGCTTCCCAAGAACTCACATGTTATCTACTATGAAAACTAGAAAAGTCATAGACTGTGTTCATTAAGGACTGACAAGAAGTCTTATTCAAGTGTAATTTTGGTGTCATTATATTTTTTATACACTTCCATATAAGACCCTTGGTTATTAAGACAGTGCCTTTGATGACATCTTGGTCAATCATACAGTGACTTGCAAAACTGTTACAGTGTTTGGTACTTTTGTAGTGTACACAATAGAGTGCCTGTGGGCGTGGGAACCATGCTTTGTGTTGGTGGGAAGAAATATAGTACTGCCTCCTAGCTACAATCAGGCACTTGAATCATGTGATTTGGATCTAAGGCTGTGAAGATATGACTATTTTAAGATAGAGATACCATTATAACAGTTTTGCAACTGTTATAATAATTAGGGTATTTGAGAAATATCAGTACTTGGTATAACCTTTGGCTTGAATCACTGCCTGAATCCTTCTAGGCACACTTTTAATCAATCTCTGACACACCTCAGCTGGTATCTTGTTTTATTCTTTTTCACAACTCCTCTATTCTCTTAGAAGGATGCTCATACTTTGCAACCCTTCTTTTGAGGTAACCCCATAGATGTTCCAAGGGGTTAAGGTCAGGAAATTGTGCAGACCATACCATAGTCCTGAATTTCTGGTCATCTAACCACTCCCTGATCTTTTTGCAGGTATGCTTAGGGTCATTATCTTGTTAAAAGATAATATTAGAAGAAATAAGATAATAAAACTCTAGAGAATTCTGAAGCTCATCCTTCAAAATTTGAAGGTAAAGATCCCCATTCATTCTACCATCAATCTTAGCAGCATAGTCAACTCCTTCCCAGATTATAAAGCTCCACATTATTAAGGAACCTCCATCAAACTTGACAGATCCTTGTACCAATCTATCACTAAGCTCCACTCCTGACTGTTTCCTGTCACAAGTTCCAAATACAAATCATGACTTGTTCTTAAATTTGTAATCCTCTAAGTCCTTTAAGCACCCAGTCACAGTACCTATTATTGAAATACCCTCTATAGCATTAAAGATGAGGAATCAAAACTGCAAGAGAAAAGGTCAAATGCTCCACTCTACAATAGATCCTGGGCACAAGTTATATCAATCCAAAGGACAGCTACTGAGAAAAGGACTCCTCTAGATGAGGGATACTTCTACAACCAATAAGATACCTATAGCATGCTGAAGCATAATGGTGTGAGTGTTAGATACAAGCACATATGGAGCAAAGGCAAAAGAAGGTGCATATAACAAAGGTGGAGTACAATGGTGATGTGATAATAAGTAATGCAGCTAAGAAGACCTGTAGATTCAGGTGTCAAGACTAGAGATTACAGGGTGACTGCACTTGTGCTCTGACAGAGAAGGTAAGGAGAAAAATAGATTTGTGCTATGAGGGATGACTGCTACTAATAGGGATGGGTGGAAAATTGATCCTGGACCAAGTCCTTAGATCCCAACTATAAGCTTGAGTGCAACTGGCACTTAAGGTGCAGAACCAAAGTCATGAAGCAAGTATGCTATAGATAGATGTATAAGTATATAAGTAAGAGTCCTGTCTAATGCATGAAGTACTTGAGTATGTAATTGGGCTGTATGTGTTAGACAAAAGGAGATAGAGTGAGAATGCACCAATGAACCAATGGGGACATGAGATGGATGGGCAGATGAGCTGTAAGGAATCCATGAAAGGAGTGCAATAGCCACCTGACATGGGAGATGCACTGGAGTGCATGACTTGTTCTAAGGACTAGAGCTGGAGTGTGCAAGAGAGAAATAAGAGAGAGTGAGGAAAGTGCCTATAGAGGCGTGAGTCTCTACAGCATCTATTACAGAAATATCCAAGTAATGTAATCTTTCAGAAAAGCCCAACCCCTATGATTTCATTTCCCAAACAACTCCTAGAATATTCCAGAACTTGACTGCAGCTGCAGCACATGTTATGATGTCATAGTTATATATAGAATTGTATGATACACCTTATTTATATGATTGGCTAGTTAGTTCATTCTCAGATTCAATCTCCATTGCAATATATGTATATAGGTAGTGGATTGTAGTTGGTAGTTCTTTAGTTCAAACCTCTTGTGTATTAGCTTACTTACTAGGCAATCCAAGACGTCCTTGCTCTTATCTTTTCCTTTGTGAGATAACCTTGTTTGAGTTCTAGTCTCCATCCAGCATTTATTTATTATTGGGTTGTGGCATTTCCAAGCCTATTTGTAACTATCTGACCCTAGACAATTAATCTTGATTTCATCAGACCATATTATCAATTTCCAGTCCTCCAAAGTCCAATCTCTGTGAGCATAGTTGAAGTCTAAGTGTGCTTTGCAATGTTTGACAGAAAGTAGAGAGTGTTTAAACTTGACTACAGCCTTCATTCAGGTGGTGGCCAGTGGTACTTGGATGAAGAGGCTATTTGATAATGTTTGAAAGAGATTTGGTCACTTGAACAGCAGTTTCTGCCTTCTAAGTAGAGATGAGGTGGGTAGTATGGCATATATTGACAGGGGAAAGTTTGGTTGGATGACCACCAGTAGACTTTTGCAAGAAAGAACACTCTTTCAAATGAAGCCTAAAGATAGTAGCAGTGCTGAAACCAGTTTGTTGAGGCAATAGAGTAAATAGAATAACCAGCATCAAGCTGGGAGAGAATAATATTTTTTTGGATAGTAGAGAGAGATCTCATGGTGGTAATGTTGAAAATTAAGAAGTGTGAGACCAATTTCAAACTCAGACATAATATTTTTGTGTATATCTTTATTTGTACTAGCAAATAACAGTAACTATCCTTATATTTGACTAAGATCCTATCATCTGTATTAATAGTTATAAAACCATTACAATGGTATCTCTATCTTAAAATAGTCATATCTTCATGGCCTGTATTCCAAATCACATGATCCAAGTGCCTGATTGTAGCCAGGAGGCAGTACTATATTTCTTCCCACCAACACAAATCATGGTTCCCACACCCACAGGCACTATATTGTATACACTACAAAATGCCAAACATTATAACAGTTTTGTAAGTCACTGCAGAATTTAGAGAGTAGTTGCCTGCCATGTGATCAACAACTAGACATAGCTTATTGGTATTGGACTTGGGTACACTATGTATTAGTACACTATACATATCAGGATAAAGGTTCTAACCAAAACTCTCTAAAACACAATCAAAACAGATCTCTTCTTATATCTAATTCATGATGAACTACTCCTGCTCATTAGTCTTAGTGTAGGTATATGCAGAGTTATCATTGATAGAGGAGTATGAATCATCAAAGGTATTGGCCCATGGCCAGAAATCCTAATGCAGTGCTCTATAAACAGACTCAATGAAGGGTCAATTAGGATGGCCAGAAAGAAGCTATTTGAACCAAGTGACATTGATAAATATAATCATACAAAAAAAATACAGTCTCTGAACTGCTGTTTGAGCAGCATCACTATCTGAAATTTTAGTTAGCAGAGGAGAAGGAACAGGTTCAGCATATTCTAAAAAATAAGCTGTTGGACTGGAAGAAATATCTATTGAGGATAAAGACCCCATCTATGATGTGGGTGCTAAGGGGTTGTTCAGTTAGACTTAAGCTTTGACTCCTCAAAATGCTTCATTTCTGTCTCTACTATAAGTGGCCCCTTATGTTACACTATAGTTAAAACTCAATGAAACTGTTGGTACACAAGATCACATGATTTGTTGCATATATGTGCAATAAATTATCATATGATCTTGTGGATACATGTACCATTGTTTAGCCATCTGCATGACCTTTCCATAGATACATGACAAGTTGGTTCAATCAGCAAGTACTGACTAGTACTAACTCTGTGTCCTGCAGACACTCTTTTCTAAGTCTTATATTTCTATTTAGTTCATGGCTAAGAATTGAGCTAAGAATTGAGCTATCAGTAGCATTGCTAAGAGGGTGAGTAGTCCTCTTGGATTGCCAGTTGCCTCTCCTACCCTATCAAGTCCTAGAAGTGAAGGAGAGCCTGAGATGGTGTAATCAGACATCCACAGCTAGGTAAGTTTGTTCTTGAGGCATCTGCTATTGCTGATATTTGAAATTAGTGGTGTCTTATATGCCATGACAGTGCTAAGGGGCACATTGTGCTCTATGAGTGCAGTGCCTGTCCTCAGGTCATGTATAGCAGGTGTCTTGGCATTCTGTCTGACTCTTGTGACCTTATCACTTGCTCTGACATCCATTTCTTGTGCATTAGCTGTCATGCTGAGTATACCAATAAGGTGCCCATGCCTTACTATGTAAGTGCATCCTTGTCTCTTTTTTTTATTTCAACAATGCTACACTAATGACTACAGGGTTTCTATAGAGGTGGCCTGCCAGCTAAAGGAGGACAACCTACCCTTCAGAGTTTCTTTTGCATCAATAGTAGTTTTGAGACTATATCTTGCATAGTGTTGACCACTACTCCAATTGTCATCATCCACTTTATTGTAGGTGGCAGTAATGAGATCATCATACTCATTCCTTTGCTATCTTACAACCTCCAGCATTATTTCCCTAATGGTGGATATATCTATTTTGAGGTCCCATTCCACATCACCATACACAGAAACATTCATCCATATAATCACATCCAAAAAGTGCATGTTACTTAGCTTAAATCTCATCTTGCCCATAGTGGACATATCTTTGCATTTTTCTCCAATCATTCTAAGGAGGACAGTGGGTGGCTTTTTACCAGAAAAGAAAGAGGCAGTTTTGTTGCCATGAGTGTTTTACAGATAAAGTGTATTCTTTCTCATTTTTTTCTGACTAATACATGATCTAGGTGCTATCTACTGTTCTAGAACTGTATCACAGTGTCCTCCAGAGCACCATAATGCTATTTCTAGTTGTGGCTCTATTGTGGCTCATGATAATGCCTTTAGTGAGCTCCAAGAAACTATTCTCGACTACAACATAGGGTCAGCAGTCATCTTTTCTGCTACCTAGTTCTAACCTCTTATTGCTATGAATTTCTTGCTGGCTCCCACAGAATAGATAATGGTCGAACAACTTGATATCAGTAAGGTATTCCCCAGTCTTCTCACCCTCTCCAGTCATCTTGGGTAATACACTAAGGTGATTTTGATAATAAGGGAAAATACTTATGGTATATATAAGCTCCTCATCACCAAGTTTGCATTTTGCATGTGTGCATAATGAAACTCAGCCATAGGATATTCCTGTCTCTGGATAGTGCCCTCTCTATGGATCCACTAACAGTTGATCAGCAAGGGTTGCAATTTGGGTGCCATATAAGTCTTGTGAATCTGATATTCCAAACCAGGCTCCTGTATCCAAGTATTTATATGCCTGCACTTATTCTGAGTGCAGTAAGGTGCAGAACAAACCTTCCTACAAATTTCACATCAACAAACTGCCTGGTTTCCTTATTAACACTGCTAAGACAAAGTCCTCTAGGTGGTTCCAGTCCCCCTTCACAACTTTTCCACCTTCTCTTACATCTTTGCATGCTCCATGTGAGCCTTCTGACACCAAAGGTAAGCATTCTAGAAGTAGAGATGAGAAGGTGTTAACTAAGAGGATGCATATTTGATTTATCTCACAGCTAGTTAGTTTGGTACATGTTTGTTTTGCAATGATTTGATTTGATTTGGTGTCCTTATGCACATTTGGATTTTAACATCACTCTAGCAGTGCTATTAACAATGTCTTGATCTGAGTTGAGTGATCACATTTGTAAAATTTATGTTAAATATCTATATCAATGCCTAGTGAGAAATGGTCCTAGCCCTATTGATAGTAAACAATGGAAATATCATGACAATATTCATGTCAATTTAGGGAGACAGATGAGACTTATAGTTGATTTTTAGCAACTCACATCAAGTGAGATATTGTGGAATCAAGCAATTTTGTGTAGCATAGATTTCTGTATATTGTCATAGCTCCAATGGATCTTTTGTATATCTGCTCATTGATGCAAATCAAGTAAAAACAATTGTATTCCTGAAAGCCAAAACAGTACAAAAGCAATAACAATACAGTATCCCCCATGCCTGTCTGATCCATGCCCTACTCATACACTGAATGTTCTAATGTGTTAGTCCATTGACAAACTTATTGATTGTGCTGGCAGCATTACTGGTCCACATTCCATCCTTGACCTAAACAAGTCATTAGTACATGCTTGTTATGGCAGATATGATACTTATAAGTACTATAACCTTAGTCTCATAGTTCTAGGGCAATCATGTTAACCAGCAAGGTACCATAGAAAATGAAACTCACTAATTAACTGTCTTTTGAAGTTGCTGGATGTGCTATTTGGGCCATTGTATGTATGTTTCAGATGTATTGATGTATTGTCAAATATGATAATGTGGTCCTTATTAGAATAGTGTTGCTCAAGGATATCCATGGCATTGAAAGCCCGCTTGATAATATCCTTACATGTGAAATAGCCTTCACAGGCCTTTCCAGCTTTAAACAAAACCTCCATAGACTCTATTCCATTGTCATATTCTGGAAATTTCCAGATCCGGATCTCAGATTTAGGACTTAATTCATTTCGGACATTTCCTTTGACCTGTTTCCTTTCTGGTATTTACCCCTATCGTCCAGACTTCGGTTATACCTGTATCCTGTCTGATTACTGATCTGCCCTGCCTTTTCATTTCCGTCTACATTCTATTATGATCTGAGACACTTTAATATTATATTCCACATGCTTTGTACATAGCTTCAGGTGTTTGCTTACTTATGATTCCAGTGCTTCCTACAGTATATAAACACTTGTAATTCTCAGTACTTCCTCAGTTCAAATATCAACCATAGTTCTGCTCATTCCTGTTTCCTCCGGACTTGAGTTTAGCCTCTAGTCAATCATCTGAGACTTAGGATTGCATCCTTAAGTCTATACCCTCGGCTCTATCCTTGGGTAGTCTTTCTCTGTCAGTTTCTAACCTGGACTTTGTCCAGATTAGTCTAATCTCTTCTATCCAACCCATATCCGGATATCGACCGGATATCATATTATAATATAATCCGGATACCCAGGTCCTGTTTATACTATCACCCAGACTCACCCGGATCCTGTCATACCCCCTAGAAATACAGGGCACATACTCGGGAAAGGGGCACAGCACACGAGCCGAGGCCAAGCCCATTAGATATAGTCCCCCTTGAGTATGATCTTGACATCCATCAGGAGAACATAGCCATCTATAATCAGGGCTAACAATGTCAGCAACATGATCAGCAAGATACTTTCTCCTTTGGCATATGATATGGTCATTTTTCTTTTGTGAACCTATCTGATTTTTTCAATGGTCATTGGCTATATATTCAGTAAAAGGTCCATTCTGTCCTTATAATAAGCTTGGACTCACTCACAAAGATAGCCAGCTAACCAAGGTCCTCACTTATAAGCATGTGCAGTTTTTAATGATGCTACCATCCAGCCAGAATACTTATTGGTTGGATCTATATAGCTCCATAGGAACATTCACATTTTTTCAAGATAACTGCAAAGAAGTAAATCAAGCTTAGGATCCTTGTATCCTCCTATAGGACAAGGAGGCTGGAGGGTCAATTTAAGATCAACTAATACAAGTCTAGCTTCATCAACAGTTGTGGGAGGTATTAATTGGCCAGCAAAAACTAGAGTATGGCACTATAAAGACTACTACTCATTTACAAATGCAAAATAAGGAAATTTGTTCCATCAGATTGTCTACACCATGCATGTGAGCAATCTGATGGAATAGATTCTCTTCAATGTGTCTCTACAAACATCCTTAGGCATTATAATGCAAATGACACCAAAAGTCATGTGATCTACATGTATTTGAATGAGGCCTAAGGTAGACAACATGCAAATCCAACAAATGTCATGTTGTCTTGTTACTTGAGGGTCTTATATAGAACATGTATATAGTGACAGCACAACTATACAGGATAAGACTTCTTGCCAGTCCTCAAGTCCATGGTCAACAGATTTTCTACTTCTCAGAAGATAACATGTGGTGAGTTCTTTGGGAGGAATTACCTTCTCTTTGAATCTTCAGAGTTCAAGTATATAAAAAATGGATTTGCTGGCAAATGAACAGTTAGGTATGTTTCAACCTATGAAAGTCTGTTTCAACTTTGTCGAGTCTCCCTTACTGAAAAAGAGAGAGTTTAGATAATACATGTAAAGCTAGATAGGAAGCTGTTCAAAGTATTGTATATTCTACCCTCGTTTTGTAGTATACAATCTGAGAATAATTAAACGGTGAGCTTGTTGTATAGAACACTGATATACAACCTCAGAATATGATAGACGACAAATTGGTTGTATAGAACACTGATATACAACCTTAAAATATGATGGAAGATAAGCTTGTTGTATAGAACACTGATATACAACCTCAGAAGCTTATGTAATTTAACTCTTACTTTAAGGCAAATATGGCCTGCACTTTAAATCTTACACAATCTTGCACACTCAGGAGAAGATGGTTTAAAGTGGGAAGTCTGATTACTCAGGGTGCAAAATGGGCTCCTTTTATACCTTTTTGGAGGCCAGATTACTAAGCATGAATCTCCACATGGATTGGTAAGAATGTACTTACAAATCAGTGTTGAGTCAACTTGTTTACTAATTTACAAGGTAGTCTTACAAAGAATGATGAGTAATTGGCATGAGTCATCACTTTGGATTGGTAAGATTGTGCTTACTAACCAAGCCATTTGGTGTGTTGAGTCATCCTGATTACTAAAGTCCTAAAAAATACAGTGACAAGTCTTACAAAGCATGACAAATCATGATGAGTCAAGCAAAATCTTCTTACAAAGCATCACCAAGCATGACAAATTATGTTGAGTCAAGTAAAATCTTGTTACAAAGCATTACCAAGCATGACAAATCATGTTGAGTCAGCTTGAATAATCTTACAAACCAGAATGTTTCCCAGTCACATGGTGTGCTGACAAATCATACCTGGTGGCTGAAAGTTGAATAACAGAAACAAACAGAACTGTGGCTGAAACAAAGCCTTACAAATCAGGTCATTTCCCAGTCACATGACATGCTGACAAACATGCTCAAAAGACAGAAGTGAAAAATCTGGTGGCTGAGTAAGCCTAGAAATACATGGAAGGAAATAGAAGGTCACAGAATCAAATAAAAGTACATAGAGATAAATTCAGTCTGAGAAATGAAACTGACAGTCTGAGCTAATGAGTCAAGGAAAAATGGTAGAGTAACTTTGTGATAGGGTGCAGTACAGTCAAATATACCTTCCTTATCACATCTTATATATATATATTATGGTATGAACTGCATACCATGCATGACAACATGCTTAGTGTTATAGATTCATGACAAAAACTGAAAAAAAAAACAACTAATTAACAATGTAGTAAATAAACAAATGCTTGCACTGGTAGATGTAGAATATAGCAATGCACCATTGAGTGTTTTCAGACCTAACAAAAGTTGCAAGACAAAAGAGAAATGAAAATTTTGGTGTTCTGACTAGGTTTGCAGAACCTAAGGTGAAAATCCAAAAGCAATATAACCCTGCTGCCATGTTACCATGTGTACCATCTCATCCTCAGCTGTGTAATGGGTCACAAGACCAAAGGTCAAAAACAATGGAGTCAAAACCTCACAGCATGGAGAGCATCAAAAAGAGCCAGAACAAGTGGGTCAGACACAGAGAATGATGAGAATGTTGTGAGTAACTCAACTTTGGTGTTAAGATTAGAGTCTCACACATTCAGCACATTCAGCAAGAGGTTATCTGCACAGTGTCACAGCTCAGTCACATCACATGACATTCGTTGGATTTGCACGTCGTCTACCTTATCTTAAGTTCGGGGTTCCTTTTTGGGAAATATTCACACTCCGCCCTTGCTCATCGAAACCTAGTCCGAGAGGCACGCGTACGCTGTCCAGCTCGACGTCAAGACTCATTTCAAGGCCCTTCCTGCCCGTCAAATCCTTGTGAGTACTGTTCACATCGTCTGGGGTGTATCAGGATGCAAAGAAGAGTGTCAGAAACTCCCCATGGCTGGATGAGCTACCTCCCACTTGGATAACATGACTGACTCTAGTCTTCCCTAGCCGGACGAGTGCGAGATCATCATCGCAGTACGTTTGATTCCTGCGTGTCCAACCCATTTTTAACTCTCCCTCAGCTTCCCAATTTCATTCAATTAGCCCAGCATGATTATCACAAAACAAAACAGGCGCGCCATCTACGAAAACCTCTTCAAGGGTGGGTCATTGGCATACAGGCCGTGCGATGGCTTTCCAGAGCTCATTATCAATTGATCTCAGAGGGTGTTCTGGTCGCCAAGAAAGATTACAATGCGCCGAAGCATGAAGAGCTTGATGTCCCTAACCTCCAGGTCATCAAGGCCATGCAGAGCCTGACCTCCAGGGGCTTCGTTAAGACTCAATTTTCGTGGCAGTGGTATTACTATGTTTTGACCCCTGAAGGTGTGGAATATCTCAGGGAGTGGTGCGTAGTCATGTTATGCAGTATTGACTCGGACTCACGTATCAATAGGCTACACCTCCCCAACGAGATCGTTCCTTCGACTCACAAGCGGGCTGCTCGCCCTCCGCGCCCAGCAACTGTACGCCCTGGTGGTGGCGACGGTGCTTACCGCGCACCTCGCGGCGACCGCGATGATTACCGGAAGAAGGAGGGTGGTGCGCCCGGCGATTACAGGCCATCATTCGCAGGTGTTGGTCGGGGTGCACCTAGAGAGTAGGCGGTTGATTGGTGTGAGGTGCTATAAGTTCAGTCAGAGCGCTAGAACTTGCATCCCTCGATGATCGCAAAATTTTGTATGAGCATGTTCCATGCATGACTATACTATGCTTTCCTTCGCGCTCCTTCTCATTTGTCCACTTAAACTTCAGGAACTAATCTCACTACCATTCTCCAAATATCTCCACGACGTTGCGGATGTCCAGAGCAATTTCCTTATCCCTCATTACGCTCTCTCGGAAGTCGACTATTTGCTTCGAAGAGGAACTGTGGTCTGTCGTTGATCAAATATTAACACCTGCTGCCATAAAGACGCACCTTGTCTTGCTGCAAGCCCTGGACCCGCTGACAAACACCTGAGACTGCATTGACACCAACTTGTCTAGGATGCCTGAGATTCCTAAGTCCTCTAGAACCTCTTCTTCAAACTGAACGTTCCCCTCGAACATTCTCAACTTTTTTATCTGCGATGATAGCTCAGTCATGGCATATCCCTCTAGATCACCACCTGTCTGGAATGCGTCCTGAAGGATATTCATGGCTTCCTCATGCTCAGGCGTGACAGCTCGGAAAGTCCCAGATTTCGCGCTCTTAGTCTTCACACCGCTTGGCTGTTCTGAAAGGGTGTAATAGTCGGTAGCAAACCAGACCAGCCGAGGCCCTGAGTCGTCGTCGAGCACCGAACGAAGTGTAGAGACAAGCGATGCCGCACACCACGCGAGGTTTTCCACCGGGACGCGTTCTAGTCTCCAATGCACCGCAATATAGGGTCCTGAGAGGCTTGCTAATCTTTCCGCAAGCTCAACAAGCGCATGGGAGTACTGTAGGTCTATGTCGGACTCCGGGAAGATTGGGTGGCGCAGATCCCATTCGATGGCTAATACGTCAGATCTCTGCAGCGCGGCAAGCTCGTCTGAGAAATATTCCACGGAATCCACATCCTCTGAGAGAATCTTAATAAGACGCTGGCTTGTCGGTGGCCTAATCAGACCGTTATGGTAAAACCTGAAGGAAATCATAGAGGAGCTTTGATGAAGTCTGGGAAATTTGGAGTGTAGGCAGGAAGCGACCTTAGGGTCTGCAAGGTCATAATCGATGGTGAAATCGTCGTCAGTGAGTAGATCAGGCAGCGAATCTTGTTCGCCACTTTTGCTGACGCTGAAAGAGACAACTCTGCTTGTAGGTAAGATGGGGCGCGTTTCGCTCCAATTGTCAAATACAGTGAAAGGCAAAGTGTTGATAGCGGGGAGGGCGCTTTTGAGCAGGTCCACGTCGTAATATGAATCGAGTGGCCATTTGGAGCAAGCCCCTATGCGATTGTTGCCTACATTCGGGAGAACGAGAGTGCGGTTCAAACTACTTGCGAGAATCGCTAATTGGTGGAGATGTAGGTGGGCTTTCGGTTCTTGCTCAGCGATACGAAGGGGAAGAAGAAAGCGACAAGGGAATGAACCACAAATTGATTCATCGAATTGGATTGCGTCGGTACTGGCAGTTGGAGCTATCAGTATACTAGGAGCGCGAACACTTGTATGTTCAAGTTTTGAAATATCATTGTACTCGGGAATTCTGGTGACAATTGGGGGCCATTTGAGATGGGGTCGTGAGACTGTCGAAGGAGATAAACCGTGATGATCATTGGGTTCGTGGATATCATGGAGGACAGCATGGAGGACGGTTCTGTCAATCACTTTTGGTGACGGTGAACGTACTCGAGTTAAACCTATTCCAACATCTGTGGTGTTCGGTGGAATAGGTGACGTCTCTGTACGTCGCGATGCTGATTTCGACAGCGAGATATAGAGAGTACCGGTGACGAGAATTGCAACAATAAAACTAACCAACTGTAAAAAGTTGGACGGCAGATGACTTGGACCACGATACCGCCATTCTAACCTTGGAGACGGCGAACGCGCTAGATACGAGGAGGGATCTGTCGTTTCCCGCAAACGTTTTGACCTTTTAAGAGGATGATGCATGGTTACATAAAAAACCAAGTCAAAGTCACAGTTCAAGTCGTAGTCTGAAGCTTCCACAACCTGAGCAAAACATAATATATGTATGTGGTAGGCTCAGCTCCTGAAGATACGCGAATAAGCATATCATATATTCTACAAATCTATAGGTAGAGTACCAAGGATATATAACCCGGCGGAAAACCTTGACATGCTCATCGTTAGAACAACGCTGATGACTTCAACTCACATACCTAATTCCTCTTTGTTTTTGGGGTGCGCTCATACGCATTACCACTCGAACTAGCTTCTTCTGCTTCATGAATCACTCCCGCGTTAGGGGCGCCACGCGTGGCAGGTCCATCACCATGTCCGTCTCCTTCCGGATGATGCATCCTTCTCTGACGCGGGCAATTACTGTGCTGGCAGTCCGAATCAGAGTCTGACTCGGATGATTCTTCCTCAGATGATTCGTCAAACCGCCGAGGCTTGTGGTATATACAACAAACTAGGGGTAGTGGAGTCAACTTTGCCACAGGAATTCGAGACTGGACACACTTACTCTTTGACTTTTTCTTTCCGCATCCCTCATTGTCAATCACGTCTTCGTCCCATGCGACTCGCTGACGAGTCTTGCGTGGTTCCCCCCGTAATCTAAGAGTTCCCGCAACCCCAGGTTGACCAACGTCATCTTCTGGCCGTGGCTGCGAATCGAGTAGCGTTATCGTCCTAGATCCGTCAGCGGGTGCAGATGTATAGACCCTTCCCTGAAAAGCCATCGTTGATCAGGAACGGTGTTACTTTCAGTAAGTTGGAAGAGATGGAAGGGCCAACGTGTTGTCCATCTATGAATTTTACATAAGCAGGCAGTGCTGTTTCATAAACTTTCATTGACATCATGACCAGTTCTGAGCGGTATTTTGACCAGTTTCAAATGTATTGAATGATCACCATTAAATCGACATGCAGTACAATTACAACATAACATGAAGTCGTGGGGTATGATGGGCTGTAATGAATGCGACGCAAATAGTACAAATTGTCCGAACACGATGCAGCGGAACGAAAAAATGCTGGTCATGCAACGATCCACGTTGCCAAAAGATA
>QLOO01000985.1:0-28727 GCA_003313855.1 Suillus sp. MG131 | reverse complement strand
GCTCACATGTCAAACAGGATGAATTACCATGTCATGGTTAATGGAATGAGTAAAAGTGCTGCACAATTACTCGTTCCCGGGCCTGGATAGGGCGATCGCACTGCTGTTACTACCATCGTGGCAATCCAGCGACCAGACTCGTTTGCTCCAGCTGCTGACAAGCTGCCCGGGCCAGTACGACGTGACGTTAAACCAATCTCTAGCCAACAACTGTGGTAAATCTTTTGGCAGGGCTCTGGGAGTGCGTCGCGAGTGTGATCATTGATGTGACTTGGGACAAAAAAAATATTATTATAGTGCAATTACGAAAGGACATGGTGAATGCCGTTGTCAAGGTGGCGCATAATCGAAGAGGCCCTTTAGTAAATTCCCAAGTAATACTTCTAACCAAGCTAAGCGCAACTATGTAGCATGCAATGTTGATTGCCAATACCAGAACCCAACATTATAATCCTTCATAAATATTACCAATAAATTCCGCATCATCAACAATACTTCAAAAAACCCTCAAGCATAATAAAGACGCCCCCTCTGGGACCGAAACGCATTATCAATACTCTCATACGCCGGGGGCGCCTCGCCCGCCTCGCTCTCCATTCCAGACATTAGCCGTTCATACTGCGTGCTCCGCCCCACAAGTGTTTGCACGAGCGTCCCGCTGTGCTCCGCCTGTGATTGATTTTCTGCAGACGACGCGGTAGAGTCGATCGAGACTATGCGGTTCAATGAGACGGGCGTGTGCAATTCGCTATCGTTCGGACTGCAGTGCGAGCTATGCGCAGTCCGGGGGCCGCATGGACATGATGTGCGTTTGCTGTCAAAGTCGCGATCTAGCACCTCGTAGTACCTAGGTAGAGATGTCCACGCTGGGGTACAGTGACACTGGAGACACAGTTTGTTCAAAGGACGCGCTGGAATGGGATATATGCAAAGAACTTACGGATAAGATGCGCACAGGCATTTGGACGAGGATGTCAAATAACTTCGTCTTCTTTGTCTGCGGGTCGGTCGCCTCGTCATCGCCACGCTCTACACGAATGGCAATCTTGAGTGTGTGATTGATAGTGACGTTGCTCCTTCTATTCCGATTGGAGAAATGAATGAGGGAGCAGTGCTGAGGAAGTTGCAGTGCGTGGTGGAATGTCCATGGCCCTGGACCCATGACAGTCATGGCCATCTCGTTCTCGTCATCATTAGCATTCAGGAGCTGGTAAAGAGGTGACTTCCGGAATGCCTCCGGGTCGTCGGAGATGAGAGGGAGTAACGGATGGCTCTCGCCCTCAACCTCATTCTCGAGTGATAGTAAAGGTATTCGGTATCCCAGCTGTGACCGTACGTTCCGCCTCGTCGGTGTGTGGTACTCAATTCGTTCTGCACAATTCAGGTTCTATAACAGGCAAACGCAACTGCAACTACTCACCATCGATGTAGGCAGATATTCGATATACCTTGGCTTTCGTGAAAGGGATGATCGTGAGATCAATGGGGATGGTGCCGCCAGTGGGAAATCTGCGTCCCGATATTGTAATCAAATACTGCAGCTGTGACTCCCACTGACGCTCGATGATGATATTTTCTGAGTCTTCGGTATCCTCTTCACAAGGTGCTGAAACTACAAGGACTTCGCGTTGTGCAGTCAGTTTTGGTGTGAACGCACCAGGTCGATGTACTTCAGCCTTCAGTTTCCAAATCATCGATCCATAATCGCATTCGATGGTGGGAGGCGAGTTGTTTGGTATAGTAAATGAGATGGGATAGGTATATGTTCCTGAGAGTGAGAGTAAGCACGCACCCATATGAAGCGATATATGTCAAAACCCACCTTTCTTGAATTCCTTCCAACCCTCCCCCACTTCTTTATGTTCCTCCTCCAGCCCTAAAAGTTCTCCTACTTTTCCCAAAGCAGAGTGATGTTTATGTTTATCACGTTCATGCGAGGGCGACTGCGGCAGCTTCCCCTTTCCCCTGTCTAGCGTCCTCCCTCGTTCACCATCACCATTTATACTCTTGCTTCTCCTTTGTGATTCGGCACGCGGGGAACGCGACCTCACGCGCTCGACCATCGTGTCAATCACATTGGCAACAGCATAAAACGAAAACCGGGCATGCTTTCTCCCACGATCCTCGTGTGATACTGTAGCATTTGTGACGACACTTGGATTCTGCGTTGAACTCTGCGACTCTATAGGAGATGTACGCGTGCGGGAACTGAATCGGGATGTTCGTCCAGTCAACTGCTCGTTTTCAGAGATGTCTTCAATACTTGGTCGACGAGAGAGGGACATATCACGGTGTGAGTGTGTGCTAGACGCAGAAGAACCAGCAGTGGGCGCATGGAATGAGCCACGATGGCCTGGACCTGTAGGGTGCCTGGACATGAGCAATCAAAAGCAGCTATAAAATGACATACTCGGATGGCCTGCCTCTATATTATTCATAAGCGCTCGTCGAAGGTCTTCAAGCGTCTGGGCTGGACTGTCCTCTGGTTTGGGGTGACCAGAAGATTGAGAAACCGAGCCCGAGTGTGAGTGTGAGGGCGAACGATGATCTACAACAAACGAGGAGTTCAGGGGTGGGGTATAAGGGGGAGTGGGATGAAGGTAGACGGTGTCTTGGTGGTGAGGTGCATAACTGCTGCGTCGCGAAATGGTATTGTCACTGAAAGAACGCCCATTTGAGGAAGAAAGTTGACGCGGATCCATGCTAGCGCTCCTGGTATAGAATGTAGGACTCGGAAGGTCATTGGGATGAGGTACGTGTAGTGGAGCTAGAACAGAACTGTACTCTCCGGGGTGATGGACTTCATCAAGAGCGTGGTCGTAGTCACGGCCTGGAAGACCAGGGCCAACTGAGGCAGTACGTCGAGCAGACGGCGACAATGCCGCTTGGAAGAAGACGGTAGATGCAGAAAACTCCTTGTGCTGCTCTGTCACCTCTATGCGGCGCGCGCCAACCCCTAAGACGTGGACAGGAAGGATCGTTTCAGGTTTCTACGAAACCGAGGTACACGCACCTTCAAACAACGAAGTAGTAGCTTTCCCCTGCAGTTCAATCTCGATGCTGGAGATGCGAGTGGGCTTGACGATGTTCAGGGTGAGCAATCCGCGAACCATCGCAGGCACTGCACTTTCCTGGTTGTGGTCCCGGCCAGTCGGATCAGAAGTGCGCAGGAAGACGACAGATTCGGTCAACCTGATGCAGAGAGTGTTCTTCTCATGCTGGATGACCATTTTACCAATTGAACATGTGCTTCCTGATCTGCAGCGCGTCCTGGGATGTGCAAAGATACGTCACGACACAGATATCAATACACGAGTGGTCTTTAAGAACTTTAGAGTGAAAGCCAACGTGTGATAAGGGAGTCAGGCAGACGGACACCCAACGGACACCTGTACAATCGTTCGTGACTCGGGTTGAGCTACGGATGCAGACGTAAAATGTTTCGGAGTTCAAGCGACTGCAGAAATAACTTTTAAGACATTAATAAAGATACCCCTTAGGAATCGGTTTCAAGATCCGTCACACATGCGTTATCGGCCGAGTTGCAGGGTCATGCACATGCAGTACTGGTATGATGTCCAATTGCGTGAACAATAAGTAACATTTCGCAAATCAGTCGCTGAACAACGTTTATTAGAAAGACTTATTGCGAGATACTCGATAGTATGTACGCAAGTAACGTACCATGAGGATTATGGATACAACATGTACAAAGGTGTATAAGTTTATGAGGAAAGTAGAGTCCAAGAAATGAAATGAATAGCGATGAATTGTGCTCAACTTCTAGGGATCATGATCAGGTAGTAAAAGCACCCCCATCGCGAGGACAGCGGCCCCGAAACAGACGCTTACAAAAATGCTGACCTCCTTTGGTTGCAGCGCCCACGCGTATGTCAAAATACCCATGATTGCGAGTATAAACCCAACCCCAGCGAGGAGAATGCACAGGGTGTGCACGCGGCTCAGCAGATGCGATGAAATTGTAGGACTCCAGATGCCAACCTGCTCCAGATGTGGGTCCCTAGCAAATATAGGAGGTTCTGCAGGTGTTGACCCCATCCGTGGCAGCACTGGGGGGTTGTATCTGGTGTCTGTGTTGTTATCCGATATGCCCATCTGTGTCGACTTCTCTAAGTCGAATTTCTGGGCGTCATTGTTTTGGGCGTCTCTCTCAATATCTTGGACGTGGAATGAACCATTCACTGGAGATGCTGTAATTTGAAATCCTTTGGCTCTGCCTTCTGCAAACAACTCTTCGTTTGAGGCTTCTTTCAGTTTGTATCGGATCAAAAGGAAGGCCGCAAGGAATGATAGAACAGCTGCGCAATTAACGTGTTGCGTCCAAATGAGTCATTAACTTATGCCCTGGCGACAACACCCGTCCAACTTACCTGCATAAACGTGCATGATCAATGCACCCAAAAATCCTGCATTCGCAGCTTTGAGGAGAGCTGGCAAGGCGTCGACTGTATTCGGATCAGTATTCACTGGTACCAACATCCCTGCTTCTATGGATGCAAAGAATGTCGTCTGTGGAATGCCCACGGGAGTTGTTCATCAGAGGGATGTCAATCGTCAAGTAAGTCATGGCCTCACGATTACACTGATGAGCTGCAGTCGCTCCTGCCACGAGTTCACGAGGTTTCTCATTGCTCGCTTACGAGCCTCTTCATCTTCCTTATCTTGCTCCTTCTGCGTGCCTGCACGGAAAGTCAGCAGAACTCTTCCATTCGAGGCAACGTGACATGCGTTTTCTGGGAGGAAAAATGACATCAAACTCGTGGTCGTCTTCCTCTGGGTGCCCGCCGAGCCCCAGTCGCCTGAGCGCACCGGATGTTTCTGTGCGGGGACGAGTTGGTAATTGAATGCCACTTGTTCGAATTGGTTCTGCTCGTCCGTGGAAACGTTTTGAGTACCTCAATTCGGGTGAAACCAATTTAAAACCTCACCTTCAGTCGTATAGGCCCGTCGCGAGGTCATTATAGTGCTCAGTGCAGTTGTGAGGATACAAAGTATGTTGGGTCAAGGAAAGTCACAGGAATTGCATTTAACTTGGGTCATGCTGTAACACACCAAAACGCCAAGAGTGGCCCTGGCGAAAGCTATACCGTGTAGGTCACAATTGATCCGATTCCGAGGCACTAAAGAAAGAGTCATCAGCATTCCTGCTCACAAAGGCAAGCGGTATTATTTACATAAAGCGGTTCCGCTGTTCTTGGATCAAGGGTGATGTAATCGAGAAGACAAAGGCTTTCTTCGCAGAATGTTAGGCATCTTGTTACTCACCGTTCACTACTAATTGTAATGATTGTTTGTCATCTTGCACGGTAGGGAAATTCGGGATCCTCTCAATATGTAGTGTTCAGTGCTACCAGCATGCGATCGATGCAAACGTTTTGCTCTTGGCAGGCAAGATTTGATACCGTAATGTGGGCCACATCAGTGGCATGTAAAAATATGTCCGCATGGGCCCCGCGATGGAGCTGCATCATTAAAAACAACCCGAATGCCGCGATGCCACTGGTTTCTTGGAGCTGCAACTGCTGCATCAGTATGTGACCGCAGGCGGTAACCTACGATGCACGGGCGCGCGTCTATATCAATATGCTGATTCAGATTCTCACCTATGAGTCACTAGCACGCAGCTTCACCAGGCACCACCCACAATTTGGCATCGCGTACCAGTTGAAGGAAGAATTGTATGCAGGCGGCTGTGCCCGGTCTCGTCCAGATACTTATTCCCAGCCGGTGACAAAGTTTGTGGGACGGAAGGACTATCCTCGGCCATCAGTCGCAAATCCACAAAATAGCATATACATCATTAATGGACCTGTTCATGTCAGGTGCGACTCGGCGAGAGTGAATCTCCGGGCTGGCAATAATATCGTCACGTACGTGTTGCCTGCCGGATGTGCACCTACTATACTTACTTCGGTCAACCACGACAGGAATACATGTAATCCTTATGATGCTCACTTCGGCGTTCAATGCGCTGGATGGTGTATCCTATCACAAACACCATCATCAAACGTCCATCAAATCCGCGAGCTTGTCTACATCCGTCCTTCAAGTACGATCTAGTCAAGGCAAGGTGTGCAAGATGAACGGAGTTTGCAACGGATGGAATATAGTAGAATGTTCATCTGTCTGCGGACCAATATCGCTCCTCCCGTTGGGCATCATCCCCTTTCCACTCCACATCTGGCTCAACAGCCACCCCCATCCATCCTTGAGAACAGCGGGCACACCTTATCCCCGTCCTCCAACGAGCCCAGGTTCTGATATCCACCGACGTGTCAAACGAGAACGATGAGTTGCACAAAATCCCGAAAGCACTTACCCCATACTCGCAGGTCGCTGTGCCGCCCGACTTAGTATCCACGTACCTGACGGCTCATCAGTCACTTTGCCCGAAGAAGATGTGCGGTTGGAACGTACTTGCAAACTGTGTACCCATTGTCGTATTTCACGTAGCTGCTGACTAGTTCATAGGTCGCATCACCGTTGACCTCCAAAGTTTCTTCACACGTTGCACATCCCGCGTTGGCACCAGCGAGGAAGGTGAGCAGCGCAAAGACGGTGAAGCGAGCAGTGAACATCGTGGAGGTTGGTGCCACGACAGCCATAACATACAGGTATCTTATAGGCTGAAATTATTGGGGCCGCCACAATTTGCGAGGCATTCGCTTCGCTTCGGCTTCGAACGTAATAAACAAGGAGATGTCATAATGGATGACTTTCCGTAGGTACTAGAGTGTCTTCAGATTCAAATGTACGTCCAAACCTTCAACACGATATCGTTTTATGCGATCAAACGATGTTTTTATTAAAGACCTAATAAAACTCTCGTCTAAGCGAGGGGTTCTGCTCTTCTAGTTTCAACCACGCGCTCTTGACTTTAATCAATGACTCTCCCTCTGTTCTCCTATCCTGCTGGTTTACAGCTATTTGTCGAAATATTTAATGATCATGTTGCAGAAATCAACTCTGGTAGGGAACCAAAGAAAACCGGGAGTTGATTGATCTATCGATGACTGCGCTCGAAATGTACCACAAAGCAATATTACAACTTGAACTACATACCAATATGAACGCAAAAAAATCTTTACTCGAGCGGCACCTTGCTTTTTGCAGAGTGTGCCGCATCAGCAGGTTTAATGGTGCTACAGAGCGCTTGGACGCACTTGGAAGCACTCTGTAGCACTCCGTAATGAATTACGTTTCCCTGATGCGGATCAGTGGATTTTTAGTATATAGAATATCAGCGCACAATCCAATGAATTTATACAAGGATAGCATCCACTGATATTATATAACCCCGTCCTTTCCACCAGTGGTGTAGTGTCTCAAGCTTGGCAAGCACAATGTCACATTTTGACCCACAGCACGCACTGCATATTGAGGATCTTGGGCTTTGCAGCTAGGTTCTCTCTAGTATTGTTATCGTTAAATCATCGAAGTTTCCTGGAAGACCTGTATGCATTCCATGCATTACTCTATGTTCACACCAGGTGAAAAATCCTGTACGGAGTCTTGCACATTTGCACTGACCCTATCTATGCGCTCATAACTTTCCTCCACCAATTTCCGGGGCCTCTGGGGCTCGCCACCACTGCTGGTCCCTGCCAATCTTTTCTCCAACTACCGGAGTGTCCATCCACGACAAACAGACGCCCGTCCCCCTTTCTCAGCTCTTCTGCAGCGTGCCAAATGGTGCTGTCCTTGATGTCTAGCAGCCCGCCTGCATCGCGATTGACAGCATGTTCCTTATCTGCTTCAACTCGGATCTGCGGGAAAATGGATATGACGACCATCCGCATCCTTGGCTCCTGCAAAATAGATTTTACGTCCCCGATGAAGAGTTCGTCGTTCTCTGTGTTTGCGTGCGCACGACGGGGGAGTGCGATGTGCGTTAATGACGGGAAAACGTCTAGAAGTGCAAGCGGCGAATACCATGCGTAAGCTGGTTCCGCGATGCAAAGGTGGGTAACATGGTGGAATATAGTAGCCGGTGATAAATTACTTGAACTACTAGTGAAGTCATGTTGCATAGCGGGATCTGGGGTTGAAGGACGCGTAGTACTTGGGGTCGCCGGGAGGGAATGGATAGGTGTGGAAGGTGCCGAGGGCTGCCATTGAGCAATTGGAGGGATCGTATAGCATGTTTTGGTAAGGTCGACATAAGAACTGAGGAGAAGCTCGGTGAAGTTGAGGTTTCCAGTCACCTCCCCTCTCTCCACAGTTTTCTCAATGTCGCGCAGGGCGTGTGCCCACTGAGAAGGTATGGATATCATGTGTGCTCCAGAGCATGCAGTAATGATAGTGGCGATGTCGCTGTTGGACACTTTCGCGCCTGGTTTTCGCAACGTGAACCCTGCGAGATCGGGTGTATGTGTGATCGCAAGGCGTTTCACAACATTTCGCAGGAAAGCCAAAGTGATGGCCACCTCTCCCGTTCTTCCAAGCCTACTCGCTTTTCGAGCGTCATTGACAGTTCTTCGAAACAACAAGACATCCTTCTCTCTATCAAGAACTACAGTGCGATACAGCACAGTGTTCGCGAGGTTATGGAGGTGACGGGAAGTCAGGGTCACAGCATGGACGCCGCTTGGAATCTCCTCTGCTCTCGCGAGTCCGTTCCAATCCGTTTTGGTGGTGCCAGCGATGGGGGGAGATTGCTTTGATCTGTAGCCAGAGGATAGAACGACTTCGGAGATGATCTGCAAGAGTAGCTCGTTTGGGAGAGTTTCTAGAGCCGGAGTCGAGGAAAGTTTTGTGTTGTGGAACGGGATCGGCATGCTGGTGATGGAAGTTCTCTATGAAAAGGATCAGGTGTCACGTCTGTATGGTTGGGCAAGACTAAGGAAGTCGCGATTTTCCTGATGACCGAGGCGACTGGTAAAGGAGGAACCAACCTATTCTACAAGCCTCGTGTATTTTGAATTCGCCATGGAGAATGGGTTCATAAAGGAAATGGAAGCAGAAATGCAGCGCACTCTAGGTTTGGGAGGCGAGTTAGATGACGGTGGTCTTCATCGCAACGCACAGAATATGACGGGCTTTGACAACGTCCGGTCCATTCTCCGGTGGCGCAGGCCAGGTTTCAGTTGCACGTACGATTTGGAACATTCTCTACCCACGGGCCTACCCTACCGGGCCGCCATGACCCATTCCCAAGGATTTCGGACTACAACGAAACTGCAAATCGTGCAAAGTGTAGACAAACACTATACTCGAACATATTCGTTGCTGGGCAGGTATCTCTGTGGGTCATTGGCTAACGGTCTTGGGCTGGCTACACAAGAAGGTCGTCGAACGTGCGCTGCCAGCTTAGTTGCAAAGATAGTGACCTATCAGAATAATCACTCGAGGCCCAAGTTGCCACGCGTAGAAACTAAATGGAACTCACGTCAAACGATGCGCGCTAGAAAGATAGTAGTCCACATGATACGGTACGAACTATCGGCGATCTGGTCCGTCCAGTAATGTAGCCGTCAGTACTTCTAGCCAGGTAGTACCAACTGTTAGTACCTCAGTGCTAGCTACTCCACCCTCTTGCACAATTACAGCCATCTGCTATGGCAGCGACAGCGTCGAATGACCTTATCTGCTTCACAAATTGCTTCCTTCCGCAGGAAGACGGTAGTTTGATTGAAAAGGATTTGTGGATTGATGAACGGCGTGGTGTCATACTAGACGCACAGGTGGGTCAACTTGCTCAGCTATAGACGTGTGTCTGGGTTAGATTCAGCGATTGATTGTGTCCAGCGAACCTTTTTCCTGCGCAAGGAGCGTCCAAATACAATTATTGATCTTGGGGGAAACATCTTGAGGTGAGTGTTCTGAACTTGGAAGGTGGCCATGGTAACCTTGGAACCTGTTTAACCGACACCCCCTTGTTACGTATTTTGAGTCCTGCTAAGCAACAACTAATCTGTTTTGAACAGTCCAGGCTTTATTGACATTCAGATCAACGGAGGCTTTGGTTTCGACTTCTCTGTCTACGAAGGCGACGACAAAGCTTATCGAGACGGGTTGAAGTTGGTTGCAGAGAGAATCGTCGAGACGGGTGTCACTGCGTGCGTTGTCAATGCTTCTGTCACCCACTCCACCTTATTTCTTTGTTCATTCTCAGCTTGGTCCCTACCATCATCGTAAGTTTCCGATCCTTGGGTCTTTCGTTTGCATAACATATGTACACTATGACAGACTCAAGAAAAGGCTCTTTACCCCAAGCTTCTTAACCTGCTTCGTCCATGGTCGCCTCCACTCGCAGCGCACCTCCTCGGGTGGCATGTCGAGGGACCGTTCCTACAGATGTCCAAACGAGGCGCCCATTCACCTGCTTTAATCATACCTGCCTCAAAAGGATTTGAGACTTTTGAGACTATCTACAGCCCAGAGAACCTAGCCGAAGCGGAAGACTGGCTCATGTCAGGCGACACCATCCACAGCACTGTGGGTGTGCGCATGATAACAGCTGCCCCTGAGGTCGAGGGTGTCATGGAGGCTATCAACGAAGCCAGCAAGCGTGGAATCTGTTTCAATATTGGACATAGGTATGCTCCTATTGAAAATGTCGGTACCGAATTACCCCTAACGAAGATAGCATGGCTACGACGGATATTGCAACTGCAGCAATACGGAATGGTGCGAGATGCATCACGCATCTCTTCAATGCTATGCCACAACTTCACCATCGTGACCCGTCTATCATTGGTTTACTTGGCGCTTCTCCTTATCTATCTCCTTCGTCTTCTTCAAATTTCTTACCATTTCCTTCTGCTATCATAAGTGCCCTCAATGCCTCGATGCCTTCGTTTCCAATCACCAAGGAGCCTTCGAATGATCACATATCGGAAGCATTTGATGAGATTAAGACACCCCCTCAGACACCCATGCTCCTTGCGGAACAAGCTTACAGGAAGTCTCACCTTCCCACAGGCAAGTCGACGGCGATCCCGGGCTCTGCCGCTATCACCGCCGTTCCCCTAGGGAGTAGGCAGTTAAGCGAGAGTGAGATAAAAAAAGATTTGACGACTATACCATTCGATCGACCATTCTACGAGATTATCGTGGATGGGATCCATTCTCATCCCAACTCCGTGAGAGTAGGTTCTTATTGTTGATATGCATTCGGATTATATTTGATATCTTCGGCAGCTAGCGTACAGTGCTCATCCAGATGGGTGCATCTTGATTACCGATGGTATGCGCCATTGTTTTACGGAGTTGCTTTACTGACGTTCCCACAGCCATGAAGATTTTGGACCCGCACCTCCAGGATGGTGTCCACGACTGGCGCGACGGCCGTCGATTTTACAAGGAAGGCGATAAGCTTTACGTGGAGGGCACCACCACCCTTGCCGGAAGGTTTGTTTACACTACACACGTGTTTTGCACATTAATAGCCGAACTTCAGCGTGGTCACCCTCGACAAATGCATACGGAACTTCGTGTGCTACACGGGCTGCTCCATCGGTCAAGCTATCAAATGTGCAACTTACAATCCTGCAAGGTAAGCAAAAACTCGATCCAACAGGCTATGCCTTATTGAAATTTCCAGGTGCCTTAACATTGAGAATAAGAAAGGTACGCTGCGCGCGGGTGCAGATGCGGACTTGGCGGTACTTGACCACCAAGGTAATGTACTAAGTACCTGGGTGATGGGCAAGATGGTGTGGGCGAGGAAGTAGTCTCACCGTGTTTTTGATGGCAGTCCAAGGTCCTTCCATAGCTCTCGTCAATCACGCTGGGCTTGAGGGACGCTTGAGTTAATTATTATAGACAAAGTTCCGGATGTTGATGGTGCCAATGCCGTCGAACCTTATGATTATGTTGTAACTTTTACCAGATGCCTTTGGGACTGAAGCCTCAACCCGCCGGATCAATGAGTGTCCAGGGTACCAAACCAGCACGGTAATGAACTCGAAAAGTTGAACTCATAAAATTGATTACGAAGGAAGGTTGGGATGTAAGTTGCAATTACCAGCCTATAGCCACCATGGCTTCCCACAGAAATCGCGACCGTGGTCGTTAACAGATTTCATAAACCGGCCGATGAACAATCACACAACCGACTACGTCAAGCAGAGGATGAACATGCTTACGAGGAGCTCGGCGGCCGACTGGTCACCCTGCCGCTTTGCGGAATTTTTGATTTCTGCACCATCCGAGTCGGACATCCAGATGTAAAAAAGCTCCATAGCCGCGGTAGAACCAGCAACGAACAACTGATGACAAGTCCAGGGTCGCGACGTTGTTGGCCCTGAAGTGATGGAAGGTTAGGGGTGATGCATGGACGTATGGCGCAGGTGGTGATGGTTTCCTCGGTCGCGAACGCGTCCCAATCACATGATTTAAGTTGCATGAGATTGTAACTTGGTCTGTAACGTGTTGTACTTGTACTTCGTACATCTCATGCGCATGTCTTCTGGGTGTTTGTGAACATATGACATGCATTGTCGCCGAGTTCTCAGAAATTGCCTGTGATCGCCACTAATACGGAGCTCGTGCCAGTTTGTTTCACCGGGATAGTAGTAAATTCTAGAAAGGGGGAACGTTGCTTCCGGTATGTAGGCCAGCCAGCGCCAAAGCACATTATCATTTCAATACTCCTTCCAGCACCACTATGGCCGCTCAGATATCCGCGCACAAGACGCCCGCCTTGACGAATCCTCCAAACTATGCTTTGACCTCTCATCGACTGCGTCGCACTCTACATGACTCCACCAAGCAACCGATCGTCTTGGTGGCGTGCGGCTCCTTTAATCCTATCACGTACCACCACCTTCGGATGTTTGAGATTGCGGAGGATTTCATTCAGCAGAATACCAATTTTGAGATTGTCGGTGGATATCTCAGCCCGGTCAGTGATGAGTATAAGAAAGCAGGTCTAGTCAGCGCACATCATCGGTGAGTGCAGCGCTTCTATCTCTTCTTCCCATAGCATGTGTCAGGGCACCACAGTTGCGTTTATCCTACTTAGAAGGACTGTATTTTCCCCTAGAGGGGTACTCCAGGCCAGTAGTCGGGCCGGGCCAGATTCTCGCGTTCGTTTTCGTGGACCATTACTGAGTCCCACGAGGTCCCACAGCGGACCTATGACCTAAGGAGGCACATACAAAGACTTCCTGACACAGATATATCTGTTCCGAGGTTTCGGAAAGGCTAAAGTTTTATCCCCAACTTGAAACTTTGGATTGCGCAACTATCTGTTATTTCAATATGTCAGTACTGACATATTCTGCATGAAACAGGGTAAAAATGTGCACGCTCGCCACAGAGCAGGAGTCTTCTTGGCTAATGGTTGATTCCTGGGAGGCATTGCAGAGTTATCAACGCACAGCCGTTGTGCTTGACCATTTAGATTATGAAATCAACACAGTTCTCGGTGGCGTGTCCACTCGAGATGGCGAACACCGTGATGTTCAGATCATGCTCCTTGCTGGTTCAGACTTGATTAGCACCATGTCTGAGCCGGGCGTTTGGTCTCATGATGATGTGGGTATTTACTTGGGTTTCAAAAATCACATGCGCTGCGGGCTGAGGTATTGATTTCTAGCTCGATAATATACTTGGACGCCATGGGACGTTTGTTATTGAGCGCACAGGGGCTGCACTCGATCAAGCGATTGACGGCCTGGCGCGTTGGCGGAACAACATCTACCCTATCGCTCAGCTGGTCCAGAATGATGTCTCCTCGACGAAGGTACGGCTTTTCTTTCGCAGGGGTCTTTCGGTACAGTATCTCCTCCCAGCGGCTGTCATCGGTTACATAGAACAGAACAATCTGTATCCAGACGACGGACCGTGCACGGAGAAAGATAAAGGCAAGGGCAGGGAGAGCGGAGAAGCTGATATTACTGGTTCAGAAAGCAGCAATGTACGGGCTACCTATTCAACAATATCGGGAACGGAGATGACCAGGTTATCAACCAATTAGACTTGTGTAAATAAACCTTGATCATAAGTAAAATTACGAGCCGAATGAGCTCCGCTGCTGTCGATGAAATGAGTCAATATTAGCCGACTGCCCGACACTCCACTTGAAACCAAATCTACGTTAGTCAAGGGCCGTTGCAGGCGGATCGGTAATGAACATGACTCGCGAGTAAAGAGTAATGCGCCAGACTGACTGTTGCGTTAGACTAGTGTGCGCTGAGTCGGATGACGAGCTTCGGCACCGGTGCGATCACCGAGAAGAAGTCATGGACAAGAGGAGAAAATACTGCTATCACTAGTTCCCATTGCTTGCCAATGCAGCGGGCGATAAATTCCCCACGAATACAGGTTCCTTGCTGTAACGTGGTGGCGTTGGCGCCTAGGCTATTTCCATGACGCACGCGTTTATTTTGGTGGTGAAGATGATGATCTGCACAATGTCTGCAAAAGGAAGGAAAACTGAGGCGGGGCTCTGCCACCTGATATTCACGCGCCTAGTGCGCATTCCTCCAAGCCTACGGAAAAACTATATATCCAATACGTTTGTGAAAGTAAATGCGAGCAATTGCTTCAAGGCCAGCTCAAGCCAGTATTAAAGTAGATACTAGTGATATAAATTCCAATGCGGTTGATCCAGGTAACTTCAGTCAAAGCAGCTGAACGCGAGTAAAATGAAAGTACTAAGTAAAGATTGTCGAATAACGCGGTTGATCGACTGCGATAGCAGTTAGCAGGCTGGAACCTCCCATTCTCCTTCCATCCCGACAGCTGGCATGTTTCTCATGGCAACTCGCGAACGGTGTTTGGAGAAGTCGCTGCGAGTGCCGTTCATAAACCCTGGAATGTGCTCAAATGCAGCATCCGACGGGTGATGACCGAACGCCGGTCCACCACTGCCATACGGGATTCCTGAGTCGTGGACTCCGCCCAGAAAAGGATCCAAGTCAAAATCGCTAGTCAACGGCACGAAAGAAGATCCCGGTGTCGACGATGCGGTAAATGTCAAGGCAGCCGAAAAAGCAGGGCCGTAGTTATTTGATGCTGACTCGAACCACATGGGCATTGAAGGTGGAGGAGCATGTTGGGGATCCCGAGTGACATGGTGTGATTGGGAAGGGTGGATCCGAACCTGAATTTTCCCGTCGTTGACTGGACTGGCGTCGAAGGAAATTTCGAATCCCCCAAGAGCTCTGATGGCTTCGGAGTGGATCTCGACTTTGCGAGGGGACGAAGAACCAGCGCTCGAGGAAAGCTTTCCGACATCGCCAAAACCAAGGTTCATGACTGCTCCCCCATCAGGATGTGGTGCCCATTCAAAATCGCTTGGAATGATGGAGCTGTAGTCGAAGTTGCACGAGGGGTGTAGAACCGAGGGATCCGTCAGGGGGAAAAAGTATGTGGTGGGAAGCGATCTAGTAGACATGGAAAGAAGGGACGGCAGCGTGCATAGGAGAACCTGCTATTGGATCATTGGTCTCATAATTCTGATTTCCAAAGAAAAGCTTGCCTACCATCAGGCCGAGACTTGCTCCAGACCTCTGGTGGGGATGTAACGGCAGCGAGGCAGATGGTGAGACCGGAGTCAACGAATGCTCGTAATTTTCTGTCTTCACGTGGACATCACTGATTGACCTTCTTGAAAGCTCGGCCTTCAGCTCGCGGCCCCTTTTTTCAGATGCAGAAAGGCGACTGCGCAATTGTTCGACTTCCAAGAGTAACTCATCATAGGCATGTCCTCGTTTGGCAGCAGTTGAGAGCCGCACATTATCTTCCTCCAGCTCCTTGACGCGACTATGTCGATGAAGCGGGTATCATTTAGCGTCTTGTCACATACCCAAGAATAAAATTAGGAACTTACATCTCCATGGCCTCGAATTCTTCCCGCTTCCGCTGCCGACTGAGAAAAGCAGCGGCACGGTTCTTAACCAGACGTGCTTCGCGTTTGCTCAGCCCCGATACATCAGGTGGCACAAAGTCTTTTGTGGTGATACGCTCTCCGCCAGTTCTTGGTCTCTTCGACGGGCCTGCAACAGGGAGGGAAGACATCCCTTCCGTGTGCATGTGAGTGTCGATAGAAATAGATGGTTGAGAGGACTTTGAGAGGGGTGGAGAGACGGATGGTGAAGGTGATGACATATGTGGCACTTCAGGGAAGTCAAACACCTGGTGCGTCGGCAAGCACAGTTGTTGCTCCTTCTCTCGGGCAGAGTCAGGAGTTGTATTGGATGGGGGACCAGGAGAGTCGGTGATGTTTGAGCCGACAGAGATAGGCGGGGATGGTGGTAAAGGGTAGTAACTCCACCCAATGGTGCTCATTGCATTTCCAGAGTATGATGGGGGACACTGGTCCCAGGGTGCATTTGAGGGGGAGATGGGTGTGATCAAAGCTACGTCGCCATCAGTTATTTGAGACATGTGGGTAGAAATTGAATGGCGAGGCATGAACTGGGGGGCTGGTGAACCAAATATTGTGGTGTTATGGAGGCGACGATGAAACAGAAACTGGGCCAACTTTTTGTATCACCCGGATTTATATTGCGCTCATAGGCAAGTACAACCGTCAGGACCTTTCAATTACCCGACCAATCAACTGCAATCAAGTACTCATCTGATTTGCAAATGTCGGCTCTCACATGTACTTGGGTAGATGTTCAATTCAGGACATAGATCTAGTAGCTAAGTCCGTTTCTGTACACGCGATTATCGCCGCCGTTCTCTGACCCTTGGACAGGACTATCCTGAAAGTCGGCAAGTCTCGGTTCGCGGATGAAGACGGGGGGGGTCAAGATCATGGACCACTGGAGACCACACTGACATTGCCTCCGTCCGACTATCGGGTCTAAAAAGGTTTCGAGAGGTCGAGAGAAGACTGGTTTCCTCCACGACGCTCCCGATCAAAGGCTTGGGAACTGACCTTTTATTAAATTACAAGAACCGTCATGGGGGATCCCACGTGAGCATAGCATAACATTCGATCTGCTGTCTGGTTGACTATAGGGACTCGAACTGAAAGAATTTTTGTATGTTGTATTATAAACACAGACAAACAAGAAGTGACTGCCGAGATCAGGGCGGGTCAAACGCACTCACTGGTGAGACACGGAGCAAGGGGATCCCAAACGGACGGGAACTTCCCTAACCCCCTCGGAACTCCATTTTCAAACAAGTTACAGGCTGTAAGCACAGGTGAGTGGTAAATCATATCGCATCCGAGTCCGCGTCTTCCATGGAAGCGCGTACCTTTATTTGATATCCCAGCCGCTGTTACACAGGAAGTAGTACTGGTAGAACCCTTATCGATGCGCCTCGATGGCTGCTTTAGGAAAGCAAGCCCGCCTCGCCTTATCGATGCGCCTGCTTGTCGAAAATAAGGTTAAGCTACATCCCTCCATCCCATCATCAGTTTTGACAACAGTACATGTCTTCATTCCCCCTCCCCAAGCCTCATCATCGTCGTGACCGATCCCCCACAAATTTCTAAAACTGTCGGTGTTCGCATGAAAATCGGAACCTCGCGTTCGACATGGCATATAACAAATCAATCCATTAGAGTTCCTCCAGGCAGACTACGTTTCCTCCAATCTCCCAGATTTAGTCGCATTCATGCCGATCTTTTTTTTTTTTGCCGCAAAGGAGGTATCATGGAGTAGCTCGCCTAGATTGGTACTAGTATCATCCACCAGCCCGGCGCTCCTTCACACAGATTCATATAAGCGAACTCCAGAGTACAATGCTATAACTGTGCCACACCGTATCAGTGGATACGGTCTCGAGACCAACGACCACTACTAGTACGTACAGGCCAGAAACTTTTGCAAAAACCTTTTGGCGAATTCAACTTGCCTTGCAACTTCCGACGGTCGTGATGCAATAATGATGCGATTGGTGGAGAGCAAGCCTCTGGACGTAAGTCACTCCGTGTCGGAGTCACTGCAGTTATATGCTATATGTACTATGTATATAGGCTGTGACCGCCGATATCGACGTCGGATAGAAACAATATTAGAACACCTTCACGAGTCCAAGTTACAGGTAGCGATCGGTTGCGACGAGATATCATCAAATTCACTTCAAATACGCAAACTCAACCACTGGTGTACAAGACTTGTGTGAGCTTTGACACGTCGGGCTTTGGAGCGGTCAGCGAAATTGCTTGATGTCGCCATAGGAAGCGGAAGCGGCCAACAAAGATAGACACCACGCGACTTAGAGGAGGTATCCGACTTTCCCACACAAAAAACAAACGTGAAAACTTCTATCTACATCAAACTTCAACTTCAATAATTAATGCATTACCCACAGTCCTAGTAGCTGGTAACCTTCCTTCTGGTAACTCAATTTGAGCGCTCGCTCCCATTTGGGATTCCAATAAATAAACATGCTCGCTTGCATGTCGACTGGTACGCGGGCAATGAGCAAAAAATGAACTTCATCGTCGAGTCTGGAGTAGCCAAGAAGCCAAGCAAGGGCCCAGGTGCACCCACACCCGCACCATCATGACGAGATCCGACCCTCCAAGAATTTCGAGGTCTCCTACTTATTCTGTCCAGCTGGAATATCGAATCTACGAACCTGTTGTGTGAAGCGGAGCTCAGCGGAACTGCACAGATAGTGATTAGAAGCGCCAAGCGAATATGCCGGTCGTGAGGCAAAGCCATAGAAGCGATGATACAGGAAGACCCTCACAGATTCGAAGAGCTGATTAAATTGAAAGTATGGGAGAAATGGGTGAACCTACGGGCCACTCCGATTTCTTTGCCGGGATCTAGGGTGACGACTTGAATGTAAGAGCCTAGAGGACAGTGATCAGCGTTGCAAGGCCGGAGATGCTGGTACTAGGTTGATCCTCAAAATCGGAGACTGTTAGGATATCATTTGGGCGAAATTGCATATATTGCGTGACCGTCAGGCGTCCGCGTTCCTCAGCGTTGGGTGAACATAAACTAGTCCAAGTACTTTGAATACATCACGCTCCGTTCTGGGATGGTACAATTTGGAATCATAACGTCGTGATCTATGAAGCAATGAGATCGGTCCAAACGCAAAGTCCATTGTTTAGTCCACTAAACTCACATCCCAGAGCTGTCAAATTTCATCCCCCTGATAAGACATGTTAACCAAGACCCACGCAGAGAAACACGAATACTTGCTTTTGCTGCTTCGCCCACAACCTCAAGTCTCTTTCGAACATTGTCGACCCAGTCCTAGATTGGCGCTCGTATCGCTTGCCAAAGCAGTCAGGTCTATTGCTTACCATCCAACTACTGCGGTCCAAAATACTTCCGGTGCAGCAAAAATCAGATCGACACGTCGGTAAACTTTCCGCCGCGGTGGATTATGAAACACAGTCAGGGCCTTCTCTAAAGAGTCCCAGTGATGAGTGCGCAACGCGTTGTGTTCATGGAATCCCGAAAGATCTTTACAATCGTCAAATCAGACAATCCATTGCGGTCATGCTGGAGACATACGCATGACATGTGTAACGAAGCCTGTAATTAATTAGTATCACGAGATAGTATCTCTATTGCAGATCTCTGACCTTGTTCATGCAGTCGTTGTACAAGCTTTCTACATAGACCTTTCAATTTCTGAGACCCCAAATTCCAATCTGAATGGGTGATGACTATGTCAACATCGTTACTCTGTGGCTTTCCTCGGCGGTAACTAAGATGACACGTCCATGGAATTAATAGCGGCCACTGTCTTGGGCAAACAAGATAAACACACCTTCCAGCGATCACGCTTTTACATCCTTTCTGGACATGGCTGAGTTCTTGCATGATGGTCCAATTGATTTCTTCTACTTCTTCGCGTGGGATGCTATAAAGGCACCGATGTCAATAAATCCCCGTCCGTAAGACGCATACTTAGAGTAGCACGATGTTTTCATTCAAAGGGACGAATTTAAAAAATGCTCACGGCTGACTCAAGTCGTGTCGCAGAGCCAGCCCGATCTTAATCGACTGTTCCACCGCAGCTTCTGCATTTGTCCTTGCTTCAGCATCGAGTAGCGATATTGTCTCTTCGTCAGACACGCCTGGTACAACCTCATAATATCGTTCAAGTTCCTCGAGCGTGCGAAGACCAAGGTCATAAAGACGGCGAGCAGTGTGGGGTCCGATGCCGTGTATTGTGATAAAAGCAGAAAGTGACTGAAACCGTGGATCTGCCAACATTCTCTCTGTATCTGCATCAGTGCCAGTCATAGGGTGAGGTGAAGGCACGGACGCGCTTCGGTTATTCGGCCCGTCTTTAGAAATTCCTCAATCTAACATGTGTGAATAATGAAAAGTGAACAGTGAGAAGGATGCCGACTGCACCATCGAGAGGATCTTCTCTCCCAAGAACGGTAGCTTGTGGAGACCTTGGATATTGTGTTCCGTTATAACATACGGGAAAGCTGCGCGTCAGATTCAGCTTGTTATAAATTAAATGGGGTTGCAGTTACGGACCCTTGATGACCTGGGTACGATGGGTTAAGAACATAAGACAACGCAATGGAAATAAGCTGAACTGACAGAAATAGCTCTGGAGTAGCTGAGCATACTTCGTTCCTCTCCTTCAACGTTTCTGCCACGTCGAATGACATCAATTTCTTTTACCAGACTTTGATTGGGGCAGACAAGTGGCGACGATCGTAGGCAGCTGTATTTTGCATTGTACGACAATGACTCCACTTCGGTGGCATCTATGAGCTCATCTAGTTCTGTTTGCCAAGAATTTGCCCCCTCTGCCCCAGGGGGAAAGTGGGACGAATTTCCAGATGGAGTGTCTTGGACAGCGTCGCAGTTTCGCAAAGTGTCATCGTCCAAGTCACGAACTGCAATATAACTGCCGCAAGGAAGAGGCCGGCCGAACTTTACAGAATCTTGAAGCCATGATGGTGTTACGATGGCCTTCGTTTTCTGTGAATGATATCGAAGAAAGTACACTGTCCAATTGACAAACAACGTGGTCGCATACCGCGATTCTCCAATCAATGTGCCTTTCCAGGCGTTGCCTCATGTTAGTCGCGGTGACAATGATATCCGCCTTTTCAACATCGCCAGTGAGTTCAAGGTGACGTTCGCTGACGACACTCGGCCCCTCGTGACTCTTGTTGACATGCTCAATTTGATAGTTCTCGACTAGCAAGGCAAGCTCAGACATCGTTTCTGGTTGGATTTTGGCCCGCAAGATGTATACCAGAACGGCTTTGTCCTTCTCGATATTCCGTGGCGAATTGAGCCGCCCATCGCGAGAAGACATAGATTCAGAATCATCACTCGCATGTGAGCTCAGTGGTCGCTTGAAAGGCATCTGCAAAGAATGTTACAATCAGCTGTGCACAACGGACGTAATTAATGTCACAGCTTCGTGCAAATCTGTGCGAATACGAAGAGACACGAAAATGCCGATTGCAAGAAGTTTTCCTGCGCCCGACCGGCTTGTGATTACTAATCATAGATTTGAGTTTTCCGACTCGGGCGAGCGGCCGGGGCATTGTCAAAAAAGGGGAATTACCCCATTTGGGCCTGGAGTGATCAAATGCCCCTCGATTCAAATGGCGACTTTCTGATGTTCCTAGCAAGACAATTTTCTTCCAGATCTTAGATCTCGACGCTAGTGACTGAGTATATGGTGAGCATTGGAAACATTAACAGATTCAGCCAACTCCTCACAACCACATTACAGAATACAAGCGCTCCTCGTGATGCGATGGTTGCAACGCAGCCCCAAAAGCGGATCCGGGTGCAATGACATGTATCAGTTGATCGAAAACCTTGTCGGAGCCAAGTAACTTTTCAAAGCATGCTGGTTCATTCAAACTTGAATAATGGAAGAACAGTTTGAATATTTCACTCGCACGAAGTAGAGGCGTAGAGTCATTGACCTGCAACTATCCGCTTCGGATGGTCAGCAACGACATGTTCCCCAGCAACAGTCCGAGTCATAGTGGAAAAGAAGCCACTTGGCACTGGCAAACATCAATCATGTGGTCTGAGGCTGAGGCTCCGAGAGTACTGCCACGATTTGGTTCGTTAAGTTTGCTGGACGGTTCACTGGCAGTCTCCATATTGGCGGGTGCGGCGGTGGTTCGAATGCGAACCGGATCAGCGAAAGTAACATCTAGTCAATCACTCTTGATACATACTAATAGATGCTGGAACCAAATTCTTGACTAAAGGGACACGTTTGGTGATTTACGTCCAGAAGAATCTGGCGCGAACTTCAAAGCAGTCGAGACACTAACAGGCGCTCTATGGTAATACGAGCCCGTTACGCCTGTACGTGGCCGCTACTTGTTCAATTCCGCTACCCACGGTGCGCAAACCTCATGGTCCTGGTCCAGAATGAAGAAGAAACTGGACTTTTCCTTGTAGGATTGTATCGAATTTTCATCAAAGTTCGATGCCCATATCGCGAACGTGGGCCAGTGGCAAATGTGATAGAAAACTCACCACTAACGCTTGAACCTTCATAGTACTCACAGCTCGGACCGTGGTTCCGGACTTGACCGGTGGCCCTCGAGACAAACCAGCATAATCTGCGGAGAAACCCAACCACGTGAGGGTCAGAAGGTACACATTGTTTCGCGCACAGCTGTTAAACTTAATACACACGATCAACCGGAGTTCGAACTGAACTAGCCACGAGTTCCACGGCCCTTGATCTATTACGAGTGATTTAGACTCTTTCGTTCTTTCATAGTCTTCGGTATATATCTGGTGTACACTCCTGACAAGCCCCTGATAAGTATGTGGTTGATCTGATTTCCCACTATCGCCTATGTAGATCATCCTTCCCCACCGCTTGGAATACAGTTGCCTTTTCAGCCTCATGTCTCCATGACAAAATTAAAGTGCAATTACATATATCTGTGCGTTGCGAGAAAAAAATATTCAAATGCACCCTGGCGCTTCCTAGCGTTGTTCCTGTTAATGCGGCGAAGGAAATGCAATTATGAGTAGGTGCAAATTCGAAAGCCAGGACCCAAGTTGTCTACGAGTAAGAACAGGTGGTGCCAGTGTGAGGCAAGTGTGGTACCAATGAACGCATCACTGGTCTGTCGTCAGTTGTCGTCCTACCAAGTCGGTTGGGCCGAGTGCGGTATGATCGTCCTTCCACATTTTTGCCGGAATGTGGGACCTAAATTGTGCGGATGAACGGAACTGAAGCAGCGTGAGATAGATGACTTCCCGCCTGATGCTTAGGTTGACCCTGCCGATGCGGCGACATGGATTAAGTGTACTAACAGCTGCGAATGTCAAGAAAAAATACTGAAAGGTCGAACCGCGATGCGTTGAATGCACCACAGTACACAAAGCCAAACTTTGGCTTGCGTACTACATAATAGTCTAAGGTTGGTACATGCAGTCTTTCGTTTAAATTTCAAGCCTGTAAAGATCGACTTAGTCATGATGTTCCGACAGATAAGAAACAAAAACGTGCATATGTCACAAGGAATACATCGATGGAACTAATTAGCAAAAGCTTGAATGCCAGTCATTGCCTTTCCGAGGATGAGACCGTGTATATCCTGAATGAAAAGAGGGATTGGGTTGTCAGCTCGGGAGATCGTGGAAAATATGGTGCCAAGGGGAAAAAACTAACATATGTCCCTGGAAGGCGAACACGTCAGCGATTGTCCCGAGTGGCGGCGAGCAAGGCACGTACCTTCGTAAGTATTCACAACTTGTAAATTTGCAACATGTCTACCGACATGGTACCTTTAAACATCAGCTTAGCTCATACATGACCAACGTATGATACCATAGACATACTCATCCGATGCTGCATTTCCTCCGAGAATATCCAAAATGACTCGGGAGTGCTGGAGGGCCTTTCCACAGTTATTACGCTTTACCATACTAACCATTTCGGGGGCCAGCTTGTCTGCGTCCTTCAGTCTGCCAACCTGAAGGCTGGCCTGCAAGCCAAGAACTGCTTCAGTTTGCGCGTCTACAAGTTTCTTCTGGACGAGTTGGAAAGATGCCAGTGGTCGCTTAAACTGCTTGCGCTCAAGTGCATAAGCGAGAGTTTTTTGGATACAATCCTCGAGAGCCCCCATTACGCCCCATGAAATACCATACCGAGCACTATTCAGACAAGAGAAAGGTGCACTAAGGCCTTGTCCGTGCGGGAGCAAGGCATTATGGCCTACTCTAACAGAGTCCATGAAGATCGAACCGGTTAACGACGCCCGAAGTGCAACCTTGTTCTTGATGGCTGGCGCTTCCAAACCTTTCAGACCCTGCCAGTTGTGTGGGAGTGAGACAAATGAGCAGAACGAGGAACAAGGAGCTTACCTTGTCTAGCACGAAGCCTCGGACCTTGCCATCCCATTTGCAGCGAGCCCAGACGACAAAAATATCACTGTTTCGCCAGCAGATCAATGAAAATAATGGAACTTGAACAACGGAACCTACGCAACAGGCGCATTTGATATCCAAGTCTTGCTTCCATTGAGAACAAAGCCACCATCAATTTCTTCAGCAGTTGTCTCCATGCCAGCTGGGTCGGAACCATGATTTGCTTCAGTCAGTCCCTGTTTACATTGTTACTGTGAACTCAAAATCTCATGTGCCGTGATTTCATACAAAACAGCCAACGATTTCTCCCTTGGCTGTACAGTATAAGCGCTAGTTTTCGATCACAGTCAGAAGTCCTACCCAACCGAGGAATGTACCTCTCCTTTTGTGCTTCAGTACCAAACTCGTTGATGGGGTGCATAACAAGCGATGATTGGACAGATGCTGTTGACCGATAGCCAGAATCGACACTAGCATGTGTGTGGGTGAGTTAACGATGAAGACCAAATTCGCAGTACAAACCGCTCGATTTCTCTAGCAATGAGGCCATAAGCCACATTGCTCGCTCCAGCGCAGCCATAGCCTTGAATCGTTGGTCCAAGCAGTCCCAGTTTACCCATTTCAGGGAGAATGTCATGATTAAATTCTGCGCGCCATGATAAGATAAAAGAATAAAGGACAAAAGATGCCTCACTTTCCGTGCGCCAACCTTCTAGCACACGGGGAGCGAGATTCTCCTAACAGACGGATCATCACACGGCGTTCTGGACGTAGACAAGGCGAACTTACCTGGCAGTACTCCCGAGCAGTATCACTGTGTCAGCATAAACTTGACGTCTACCGAGGATGCAGCAACTAAGACGTACCGTATGGCGATTTCCTCTTCCGTTAGTAGAGACTCCAAGTTCAACGGATCCTGACAAGTGGTCTAAGATGACCTGGTCATTACTAAATGCGAATTGGACTTACCTCATAGTTATATTTCACATATCCTGACGCTACCAGGCCGATGTGAGTTCCCAACCATAGCCCCAAAATAATCTTGAACTAACCTGCGCGATGTGTAAACGGCGTCCTGTAGGGAAGATATCCCAGTCGCCGAACGGAACCCGCGCGCGCAGAGAACAAGGTAGCCATGATTGGTATTCTTTCAACAATTCCCGATACTTGCGTTCAATGGCAGAGATGCGGAAGGCGGTCCGTCGTTTGAATTCGAAAGTGTAGAGCTTGCTCTTAAAAAAGATGTGCGGGGAAGTGACAAACCGGAGCGGAGCTACACGCATTGCCGGCTGTCGCCGGTCAGCAATAGCATTAGAGCAAGAGTAGTTCGAAGTATAGAGCTTTTCTGCATACACTGTTGTCGAATATTATAACGATATTGGCAGTATCGATCAGAACCACTTCCCAACTAAGTTCCACAACTTTTTCTTCGCGGGGGAGGCCTGGCTCTCGCTCAATGATTTGTCTGCTGCCTTTGGTACGACTTCAGACTCAGAGCCATCCGTCGCATCGCCTGGTGACTCTGTGTCGACTTTAGAATCCTTCAAAAGGGCCTCAACACTCTCCTTTAGTGTCTCTGAATTTAGATTCTCGAGGTCAGTAGATTCGGCTTCTCTGGCACGCAGCGCAACCTGCTCCAAGACCCGTTCGCGAGCTTGGTTGCGAGCCTGTTCAAGCAAACGTTCTTTGCGCGAAACCTTGGGTGTTGAAGACTGCAAAGCCTTGGTACGCCTATTGAGAGTGATGGCGTCAGGAGGTGGCGAAGTCAATTGTGTTGGTTGCGGCGTCGATAGTGGTACCCAGGAATCCACCTCGTGCCTAGTCCTCCTTCGACTCCTCCGAGACAGCATCGTTGTTGTCGATGAATCACTAGGTGTTTCCGAGTCCACCAATATATCTTTTTGAGGATCTGCTTGTACTCCCGCTGTGGCTGCAGCCCCCATCTGTGCAAACGAGGGGTCAGGTCGCTCAAGGATTTGACTCCACTTGTTCAGCGCAATGCGCATTTGCTCATGATCTGGAGTAGGTGGCGGTTCTTCGGATGAAGAAGCGAAGGGGGATGATGTATAAAGAGGCTTCAGAGGATAGAAACCGCCCCACTCATAGAAGCTGTGTCCGATTGCAATCCTTCTACCCTTCGTGATGTTTAATGGACTGCTGTCTCCTTTGAAACGCAAGTCATTCACTGTCCACGTTGTGAGCACACAGCATTATTGTAATATAAGAAAGAGTAAGAGTATACACACCAGCTCGCTGAATATGGAGTTCAATCAGTCTCGGCTGTGTTGAAGGGTCCTCAGCAGAGTATGTTGAGGGACTGGAAGAATCTACATCCTTCGCGTCAAATAGACCTTGAAGGTGTTTAAGCCCCGGGCCGCCATCAGGAATAGTAGGATCTTGCGTCGCAGCCGGGACGTTCATGATTATACCCCCCTCTGAAATGGGGCCCATTGAGTCCTCAGACTGAAATGCAGCCCAACACAACATCTGGTACTCAGAGCTCACTTCTCCATCCTGATGGCACTTGAGCAAACTAAATTGTGAAAACCACTCTACTGCACATACCCGTAAGAACCGATATTCACGTATCCGCCCAAATTTGCGCTCTATCCCACGAATGACAGCGAACGCGTCAACCATCCCGCCTGCAAGCACTTTGGGCATGCGGATGCAAATCGTACGCCGGGCGGGGCCGACAATGTGTTCCTCATGCTCGTCTTGAAGTTCGAATCGCCTTGACCACGGAGGAGTCACAATCGAAGCTACGCGCTTGCCTTCGACAGTATCAACGGTCGCATACGCTCTCTGCTGAAATGCATGATGGCCAGTCTGTCGCCCAGCTCTCAGAGCAAACATTCTAAGGCGAATTGCACAGCCACTCACTGCAACGAGAAAATAAAGATGTCAATGGGATTATCTAAGGCTCCTCCATTTCGTACAACAGTCCACATTGGACATGCTCTCATCTCGACCCATCCAAATGTTTTTTTTCCCCCTTCGCCGTCCTTATATTTTTACACAGCATGCAACCAATGCATTGGCAAACGTTACACTAGATTAAAATGGCGGCTCTACCCCTGATGAGTCGTTGTGACTCGGAGGTCGTCTTGGGGGGCAGGGGGCTGCACGCCAATTTATCGACCAGAGAGTAGTCTGGGAAGCTGGACTTAGTGGTTTCCGGATGCCGCAAGTTATGTTCTGGTTTATGGTGCAGTCAAGTTAATTTCACTTTCTAATCAAGGCGGGATGGGCCGACTGATCTCTATTTGCTACTGGATGCTAGATCAATATCGTTGGATCTTTCTCCGAAGTTCTCTCAGGCCTCGGACAAGTACAAAAATTGTTTCATGATGCATTCCGCTTGCCGCCCCAGTCGTAGCTATGCTTGAGCCTTGACGAACGGCAAAGCATATAGCCAAACATTGCACCACCAATTCTTGTTGCCACTTTCTTTACACCAAATGGACGCTTACGGCTTATCTCACAGGGTTAAATTTACCACGAATATGAATTCATTGCGCCCACGGTGTCGGAGGCATAGGTCGCTGTAGCGAGGAAAGGAAATCGAGAATTTGAATAAGCATCTTTTGTGCTTAGCTGTTGGCCAGTCGACCCTCATATCTCAGCAACAGAGGCACATGTACTTTCTGTTCTTCGTTCACGCTGTCTTTTCTCATGTTCATTCGGTGTGTCCTCATTTTTTTTGTGAATTCTAGTCATGACTGTTGAATCTCAACGCTGAGGCACCTCCGTTTATCCCAATTCGGACAATTTGTCAATGAACTAAGCTTCTATGATTCAGATTTGTTCAAGAGCAGCAGCGCGCTCACCCCTGAAGCTTCTATGTATATAAACCAAAATAAAAATCCTCACAATCATTCTGCAACAAATGGCGACTTCGATTTCGGTATAATGAGAGCAGAAAGAAATGCGAAGCTCCCCAATCAGGCGGACCTCAGTTCGCTCTCTCATATACTTCAAACTAACCATCTCCACATGTTTATAGGCAACATCAAAGTTTCACAGGCAGCACTCTTGGCGCAATTCATTTCTAAAATTCAACACATGCCTGACGACCTTGGTCCCAAAGCTGCCGTCCTTGTCGATTTGATGCACCTCACTATGCCGTCTTATGTTCCCCCACTCCTAGTTTCCCAGGTTCACCTAAAGCTCTCAGCACAATGAATATAGGTGTTACAAACACTAGGAGATCGCCTCCCCTTCAACTAGCGGAAACGATCCCCTCTCTAGTATGCCTGTTTTCGGTATGAATTTCTGGTATACAAATACCTTTGTAGTCCTAAATTTTCTCTGCGTCCAGATTACTACTACTCGTACTATATGATAGCACTCTTTTAACTCAGCCCCGTTGCGCGTAATTATGCTACCCTTCAGCTTCAATACTCGCCAACATTGTTCTCTTTTTCGACAACAGAGATTTGACACTTTTGACGGCACTTTCCCTCGCACCAACAAGTCTTCTCGCTTTTA
>QLOO01000984.1:318-93196 GCA_003313855.1 Suillus sp. MG131 | reverse complement strand
AGAGTTTCAACTTGTTACATATTTGATCACATGGCATATCTACCATTTATATATGAATATTGTCAATCACTGCGGAAACGAGAAAATAACTCTACCCTAACTCGATCGGCTTTCCGCGTATAACCCGACGTAGGAAGTACGGAGCACCTTTTCCAGACTTGAACCTGACCTGGCGAATTTTTCAATGTTATGGAACTTTGAGATCAATTAAACAGACCCAAACCCTACGTCAGGTTAGAGCAAATAAGTCCAAATCAGACCAAGTACCGATGTTCGTTTTAGCACCTATAACTCCATCCAAACTCGCCCTCTTGAAAGACCAATTCTACATAACCCGACGTTCGAGTTAACATCATGCGTTTCTGGTGAGTACTTATTTCGAAAATTTTGCTAAGTCTATAACTAACTCAAGCGCTATGGTAGACAGTACTATCAGGCTCGAGCTGCCAGCCCACATACACGCTTTTGCCTTTACTTTCGAATCAAAGCAACCAGGACCTGTGGTAAGTACCCTCAAGTTATTGTATTAGGTTTGGCTCCCTCTCTCCCTGGCCTGACACACCTCTAGGAGGAGAATCAGGTTCAGAGGCTGTTGGGCAGCTCGGACATGCCTCCAGGAGGTGAATCCTTGCATCAAAGCTTGACAGCTGAGGAACATGCCTATATTTTACTTTTAAAATAAACCAAGCACTAGGACACCAGCCTGAATTTTTTTTCTCATACAGACTATCGAAATCTCGCTTCGACACCCTGTTAAACGGCAACAAATACCACCAGCTCCAGAATCATTGGTGGACAGCAGTGCGACAGAGCCTGAGTCACCTGAAAAGGAGCACATTATCCGTTGGCAAAAGTCACAACAGTTTGTGCGTTTAAAAATATTCTTGCGACTATCTCTAACTGATCTCTTGTGAAGAAACGGAGACGTTCGCTTGAAGCTCAAGGCTTCATTGATGAATTTGCCAATAAGAAACTCGAGATCAACCACAGCTACTCTGAGCCTGAAACACCACCGGCCTTTACTCGCTGGTATGCTGAGCGTGGTGGCCATGATACAGTATGTGAATTCTATGTACTATCGCATCTTTTGCTGATCATTTTGTCAGACAATACATGAAATTCTAGATTCATCAGAGGCAATCAAGGCATTAGATTAATACTCCCTGCAGATATAACAAGCGGCCGTTATCAAAATGTAGTACTTGTAAAGCATCCCAGGTTGAAATGGTTATCGAGTGCAAAGTGTAAGAACACGTGACATGTGCTTTGACACGCGTCGAGTCTCGCGGAGCATGTTACCCACCTTTCTTTAGCTGTCGTCTGTGCTCCCCTCAACTTCAAGACATGGGCCATCAAAGGTGTCGATGCGAGACTTACAAGTGCGGTGGTGCACTTATACCAGGGCATATACTCCGTGCTCATCAGTGAAGTGACCTACTTCGCAAAACTACCACGTCGCAAGCTCATTTCAGGCGGGCTGGTGAGCACTTTGTGCGTGGGGCCACACATGACCCTGGACCTGTTCCTCGGGGCTTTGCTGTACCTTTGCACGACTTGCAGCCTCCGATATCACCAGACGTGGACTTTCACGATCCTCCCCGCATGTCCGAATCTCCTGTTGAACAAGAGATGTTAGACCATGGCTTCCTAACTGGCGAGGATCTTGATCTCATGACTCATGGGAGTGCCCTACCAAATCTCGGGTCCAATTTCCATAGCCCGGAAGCCCTCCTTGCTGCTGTCAATCATTTTGGTGCATATAACAGAGCTACTGCTGCAGGTTCACGTCCACTTACAGCTAATGAAGCTCACTGTCTACCACCTGATCCTGCACAACGCCGATTTGAGCATGACCTTGCAAACACTATCGAGGAAATGCGGCTCAAAGAGGACACATTCCCAGGAGACAACGAAGACGATCTGCACCAGATTGACATCGATGTTGATGTGTTGGATGAAGATGGAGATAACAAGATGATGGGTCCTGATGTGGATCCGGATATCGATGAAGATGATCCTGATCCTTTCATGCCAGATGATGGTTTTAGCTCTACGGACAATTCAAATCTCGTTGATGTCCCCCCGCATTTGATCACCATATATGCACTTGTCTCTTGGCTGCACTTGCAGTTCCACCTCCCTCGTGTGGCCTGTAACGCATTACTGATTATATTCGGTCTCATCCTGGTCTATCTTTCCCCGGCTATAGAAGTCCCGTTTGTCACACTGCAGTCAAGCAACCAAGTTCTCGGTGTCGACAAGGATGTATTCACTCTCCCCATCTGCCCTACCTGTCGCAACGTGTTCCCGCCTGCGATGTCGACAAAATGCCACAACTCCTGCACAACTTGTGCAGTGGACCTCTTTCTTCCAGACACAACAAAACGAGGCAACCTGAGGGCTACGAAAATCCCTATCATTAAATATCCCTACCTTCCCTTAACTGAACAGATCATGTCTCTTCTCAAGATCCCAGGCCTCGAGGCAGTTCTCGATGCTTGGCGTTCCAAACCTCGCATTGTCGGTGCATATACGGATATCTTCGACGGTGCTGTGTGTCGCACTAAGCTCAAGAGTCCAGATGGTAATTTATTTTTCTCGAACCTCCCTCACGAGAAGAATGGCCCGAATGGTGAACTCTGTATTGGAGTGAACCTTGGTGTTGACTGGTAGTTTCCCTTACTCACGCGATACTTACTACATGCATTTTATATACTAGGTTTTCATATATACGAAGTAACATAGCACCATCGCACTCATCATGTCCGACATCATTCTCAATTTGTAATCTTCCACCAGAATACCGGTAAGTCCATCTTATCTGCCATCACTCACTGATTTATCCCGCTCAAAGATATCGAACATCCAACTTAATGTGCACAAGTATTCTCCCTGGACCCAAAGAGCAAAACCCCGACCAAATTCAGCGATTCTTACGACCCATTATCTCAGATCTACTGCGCCTCTGGAAATTCGGAGTCAGGGTTCCCACTGAATCCTGTCCCCAGGGTATGTAATCTTATTATGAGCATTTCGATACTGATTTCATCTCAGGTCGACTCATCCGTGTCGCATTGGTTGCCATCGTCTGCAATAAACCCGCTGCGCACAAGATCGGAGGCTTTGCATCGCACTCACACACCAAATTTTGTACAGCATGTTGGATAACAATCAAGGACAAGGATCAACCTAGAGCTTTTGAGAATGGCGGTATGTTGCTAGTGCTATCTAACTAACACATGATAACAGTTCTGTCATAGCTTTTCAACCTCGGACCAACGAACAGCAACGAGAACTCGGCGAACGCTATCGCAAGCTCACGACAGCAAGTGCACGCAAAAACTTCGTTAAGGAACATGCAACTCGATACACACAACTCTCTCGCCTTCCGTACTTTGATCTAGTAGAACAGATAGTCATTGATCCCATGCACAACCTCTTCCTTGGCGAGTTTATCCCCCTTTAAGCGCTACTCTCAAGTTCACATCTCTCATCTAGGTCTTGTCAAGACACATTTCTACAACATTTGGGTTCAAGGCAAAATTCTTCGTGCTAACCATGAACTAGACACATTTCATGAGATGCTCGCTGATGTAGGTGCCATCTACTATGATATGCAAGTTTGTTCCTAATCTCTGCAGTTCATTGTACCTGCATCGTGCGGAAAATTGCCGACTGATATCGGAATGCCATCTGGTGGTTCTCTCACAGCAGACCAGTGGCTCCTTCTCGCTACTGTCTATGGCCCTGTCATAGTGAGTCCTACTCTGACTTTTAGGCTGGTCAATACTCAATTCACCCGCCACAATGAGATCCCACAGCTGTGGAGTACTTGTTTGCCAACAGATGCTGATGACGACATTCTTCGTCACCGTGTTGATACCATCAAGAAAGCTGAGTCCGAGAAGCAAGCACAGGCAAGTTCCAAGGCAGACCAAAAGAAGGCCCTAGCTGCTGCGAAGATGAAGGGCAAAGACGCATTCGAGGCTGAGAAGGCACGAATTGTGCAAGAGAAGCTCGCGATTGCAGAGGCCAAGACACAAGAGAAACTCAGAACTGCAGCTGCAAAGCAAGCTGCGAAGGTTAGACTTGCAGCTGAGAAAAAAGCGAGTGCTGCCGCGAAAAAGGTTAGCCACATGACTTCTTTTCAACAAGTTACTTCTGAATATGAATCTAGGCTTCAAAAAGCGCAAGGCAACCATGCAAACTGTTGAAGATCTGTCCGAAGGACACATACGTCCATCTCCCCCTGCTCCTGGTTCTGCCCCCATAACTGAGCTGCAACCGCAGATACCTGGAGATATAGCAGGTGATGGAGAGGATGCAGATGCAAACTTGAAGTTCTCGCTTCACCCTGATGACCCCGCTAACTTCTTGAAGCTCTGTGCAGCGCTACGAATTCTTATCAGACGGAAGCTGTCTGATGATGACATCAGTTGAGCCGAGCAGCTTATCTCGCAATATTGTGGAGAGCTTATACATGTAAGTTTCATATATTTTGTGGCTCTTCTGATCAACCTTTCATCATCTAGCTTTATGGATCTGGTGCGCTCAAACCAAACCACCACTATGCGACCCATGTTGGCACTTGTGCGCGTAACTTTGGTCCACTCCACGACTTCTGGACATTCTTGTTCGAATGCCTCAATAAGGTTTTAAAGTCTTTCAAGACCAACAATCATGTGAATGGCGAGCTGGAGACAACCTTCTTTAGAGAGTTTCAACGGACTTGTGAAATCAGTAGACTGGTATGTCAATGATCTTGCATCTCAGATCTCATCACTAACTGACGACCATTCATAGATATTTACATTACAGAATTCTCCGAATAAGACGCTTCCAAGCGAAGCTGCAGAAGCGATGCTGAAGGCCTCCAATGATGAAAGGGGGACAGTTGCTGCACTCGCCAAACTGTCACAAGACCTCGATGACATTGATGCTAATGGTACGCTGACTTCTTTCATGTTATGCTACAACTGGTGGCTCATAAAATACAACCAGCCGGTCAAGCTTATGCCCTGAGCCCTCAACATCACAAACAACAAATGTCTACAGAGACATACCGACTCCTTGCATTCACCATATGCCGTCTTTTTCCTTTGACACCTGTTCATTGTCGTTCGGATCGTGCAGTGGTACCTCACACCTCCCGCTTAATCGCCACACAATCTTTTTTGACTATGTGGTAATTGATAGTAAGCGCTACTATGCTTCCAGAACGGTCAGTACAAATAGGTCCTCATTCGTTCACACCATCATCCCTGGTCCAAGGCCTGTCCATGCTTATGGTGAAATTCTTGAGATTTTCCAGTTTGATCAGAGATTTTGTGCTGTGGATGAACCTCTCTGGTTCGCTCGTATGCGCTGGTTCGTACCATGGAGGGGAGAGTGTGAACAAGTTTGGAGTAATTTGTAAGTTGACTGTCGTACTATCATCCACATCAGATACTCTCATTCATTTACCTAGCTATTCTGCAGATCTGCGCTTGTGGAAACTGGGAGAATACATTGGCCAAGAGACCCAACTCCCACACCTTATCAACCCTGATTGGATTATCGGTCAGCTAGGGATGACAACGGCCGCTATCGGAAAAGACAGAACCAAGGTTTGGGCAACAATCAATCTTTCAAAGGTGTGTTTGCAGCTCGTCTAGTCTTTGCAATATCTGATATTTGCACAGTAATACTCTATCAAGCTCATGTTTCTAAGGTGAGCTAGCAGCAGACTCATTCTCACCCATGTCTGGATCTCCATCTCCATCTTGCTTCTTGTGCCACTTTTCAAGCTCGACCAGATAGTCCCAGTCTTCCCCGATAAAGTCATCTTTCTGCATGCGACCCCAAAATCCCTTGAGCCACTCAACGCCTTGAAGCATCTCCATATCAGGGTGAGTTTTCTTCCAGTGATCAGCGACTGTGTTCTCAAATGGCGTGTTTTTCCTTGCGGATTTTGGTGGATTATCATTCATTTGATCAGGGTTGATATCGAAAGTTTTTTTGATCAACTTTTTGTTTTGGCCTGCTGTAGTCCTGCGACGCTTATTTGGACGCTCATTGGTGGCTGGATTGGTAGCTGATGTTGTTCCCTCCACAGCAGCTGAAGTGTTTGCATCGGATGGTGCCTTCTTGCTGTTGTCTGGAGTCTTCAAGCTTCGGAGTGTTAGGAAGCGCAAAAATGAGACGTACTAATCAGCAAAGGTCAGTATCTCAATCAAGCTCTTGATAAAATTGAATACTTACATCACAAGAGCGCCATTCCAACCCTACAGCCATGTTTGCACCTTTGCCCGCTCCGGACTTCGCTCTCCAACTCAACTTGTCCTCGCTCAGATTACCCTCGTCATACGACAAAATGTCAGATGCATAATCTGTATCTATCATTGCAACCGCTCCAGTGTTACCAGTCTCTTTTTCCCATTCAACTGCTGCCAGCCGACGGTTTTTCGTAGCCTGCATGGTATGGTAAGTTACATCTGATTCAATCGTGCGTGTTGGACTTACTGTTTGGCGACGAGTCCGCTGACGAATCTGATCCTTCTTTTCTTGGGCCTTTTTGGCCTTGTCAACATCGCTACGGCTCAACACCTGCTTGTGTATGTTGCGAAAGTAATCCTTCGTGCATTGCATTATGACCTGCATATTGAAGTCATCATCAGGGATCTCCCCCTTTGCATGGAGGCTTTCACGGCAGTGCTACGAAATTTGTGAGAAGGTGTGACATACTTTGATGCGGATAGCACTTACCTTCTCGTCATTATAAACACAGCCAGCAACTTCCTTTATGAACTTTGCATTCACACTCTCATCTACGTGTCCTAACCAGTTTGGGTGCCAAACTTGGATTGTTTTGCCACCAGATTCATGTGTCTCGTAAAGTGCTCCACTCTCCAATGGTTGAATGGCACCTAACGCCTCTGGTCGCTGATTTCTATTCAAGGTGGTGTCGATTCCGCAAAGATTGCAAAACATTGGTGGGATCAATTGCTACAGTGCTTGCGTGAGTTTTTTCATCATGTAATATCTTTATACTATTTACTGACCTTTAATGCGGGGTGATCATTGGAAATGTTTTTTCCGTTTGACTTCTTCTGCGATTTTGTGCTAGTTTGCAACTCTGAAAGATCGGTTTTCAGAGTTTGAACCTCATCCGCTAAGATCTTCATTTGCAAGGTAAGTGCATCGCTAGTAGCAGAGTGCTGCACATTAACAAGAAGAATTTGTTGGTTACTTTCCGACAGCTTCGCCACCTCAGAGACAAGTTTTGCAACCATTGAGTTAAGATTCTGCAACTGTTCATCATGCGTGTGGGAGCCATGCTGGTGTGGGCCTTGATTCATTTGCGGTGCTGCCTGTTGCTGACGAAACAGATAGGGTTGTTGCTGATACTTGTCCAGAGAACCATGCCCACCCAATCCCATACTAAGCAGTGCAGGTGTCTGCTGCTGTCCACCACCATACATATACAGCCCTTGGCGACGAAGATCTGGTGATGGTGTAGGAAATCCCTGGTGACCAAGGTCTGACGACGGCGTAGGAAATCTCTGCAGGTGACCAAGGTCTGGTGAAGGGGTCGGGAACCCCTGATTGCTCGCAAACAGATCATTGTGCTGTGGCAGTGAGTTATTCCCAACGCCGTGTAGTGGGGACAAATGTGGAACAGAGTATAATTGAGCACAGTATGCATCTGCCATTTGCTGCTGGTTATCCTGATCAATTCCTGCAGCGCCTTGACCTGGGTTGATTGGAGCCCCACTGGGACGCCGTTGAGATGTCTGGTTTGTAAACATGGGGCGCTAGAAGGAGGGGAATGAATGAACGAAGCATCCAGCTGCCCCGCCATCGAGCAGCACGGGTGGCGGATCCCTAGTAGAAGCACATGCACATGTTATCCTCTATCTCTACTCTAATCAGAAATGGTTTGAGCTCATATCCAGACATAAAACGGACTTGCAAATAACATCAAGCACGCCATTACCTAGGTCGGGTTAGCTACTAGACGGACTAACCAGCCCCCACACATCGTTTCCTTCCCGCCTCATGTTATAGTCCGAAAGGCATACCTTTCTATACATTAAACCGAAGTGAGGTACCCAATTTGCATACACCGGTTATGATATGTTTAGGACCTCAAATTCTACATCAACCCTATCGGGTTATTTTCTCGTTTCCGCAGTGAATGTCATTCACATAAACCTGTCATTTTCTTGATCTGACTATAATTCAGCAATTTTGTCCACAAATATTCCCCATTTGTCTATGAATCTGAGGTTCAAACTAATTGCAGACCTTTTCAGGCTTTGATTATGGATTTTCAGGTAGATTATATCATATTCTGTATTAATAATTTATCCTTCATTTGAATGGAATTTGCTACAGACTCTTATTTCGCTGTGTCTCAGGTGACAGTAGTAAAATCAAACCTGATACACATGGTCAACTGTACTCGACCCTACTGCCGGCAATCGCCGCTTGGCAATTGTCATTAGCAGAATGGCAGACTTCTGCCAACACTAATTTTTGTTGACACATTCACTCCATTTATGAAAAATGCTGCAGTCGGTCAGCATTTGCTCTCAGGTAAGAGCAGCTGACGGGCCTCTCATGGCATAGTTTGTCTGATGACTTCTGACTTTTCAGGCGCCCTCTCTGGGTTCGCGGGAGCCATCTTGTTGCAACCTCGTGAGTAACTTGTAGAAGCTCTTGGTATATGATTTTATTTAACTCGATGTACAGTTGATCTCCTGAAGACTAGGATTCAGCAAGGGGACTCTGCTTTAAATGCCCGGTAGGCTCCGCGTGTGACCGTACTGCTCAATAACTCATGTTTAAACTGAAGCAACACCACTATGATATGGTGTACGACTAAGGACATTCTCCGGAACGAGGGCATAAAAGGGTTATGGACAGGTACAAGTGCTACGTTGGTTCGGTACGTTTCACGTTGTTTTGCACCTCTCTCGTTGATGGCTTTTCTCTATACCAGCAATGTTCCAGGAGTGGCCCTCTATTTTACGAGCCTGACTTACCTTCGCTCTATCATGGCAAAATCGCCCTATTTTTCCGCACACCAGCGGCACAGTCGCGACAGTTCTAAAACTGTCCTTCCGAAGCTGTCTAGTCAGGGGAACCTCATAGCAGGCGCGACCGCCCGAGTCGGAGTCGGATTAATCCTCAACCCATTCTCTATCTTGAAAGCGCGTTTTGAGGTTCGTGCGGTCGCGTCAACCACTGTGATTTTAATATCCTAGCATTACGCAGAGTGAGTTGCATGCATACCGTAGTTTATCAGCCTCGCTTCTTTCCATCTCCCGTATGGGACCGTCTGAACTTATGCGTGGATTTGTTGCATCGTCGCTGCGGGATGCGCCATATGCTGGTCTATTTGTCGTCATATACGAGAGTATTAAACGCGAGACAAGTGAGCTCGTTTCTGGTGATGCAAGAATCCAACTCATGTGTTCCAGCGTACTTCATCCCAACAGCGTATGCAGCAGGCATACACAGCTTCTCAGCAGCATCTGCAGGTGCCATTGCCACAATGGCGACACACCCATTTGACGTTGTAAAGGTCATTTCTTCAGGCTGTCTCCTTTCAGAATATCTGATGGCTTGCTCAGACGAAAATGCAAGTTCGTTCAGAAGACAGTTACCGTAGCTTTACTACAGCTGTCATGAGAATTTTCAAGGCTGGTCCCGCTTGTTTATATATTTGAGCTATATTCTCATCACCCAATTCACAGCAACGTGGCGCAGCCGGTTTTTTCGACGGTGCATCTCTCCGCATGTCTAGGAAAATCCTCAGCTCGGCAATTGGCTGGGCTGTATTTGAAGGGATGCTGCTCTTCATGCAAACGTGACGAACTATATATTGATACAACTCAAGCCTGAATCCATAGTCATCTAGAGTACTCTTGTTGGATGAACTTCGCGATTGTTTGCAATTGGATATTTGACGTCCCCTCATAGATCGCACCCTGTAATGCACACTAGCTAAAGGATACAATCCACTCATCGGAATGTTACTCACGATCTTTGAGTCTCGCCAAAACTTCTCAATCCCCGTCTCCCTTGTGAACCCGACACCTCCACACCATTCGATAGCCGATCCACTCACGTGTTGAGCCACCTGACTAGCCCAGTACTTGGCCATTGCTGCCTCCTTCGTGAAGCTCCGACCTTCCTCCTTCCGTCGTGCTGCATTATATGTTAGCAGACGTGCAGTTTCGAGTTCGACTGCAGCCTCTGCAATTTGGAATTGCATGCCCTGGAAGGTTCCAATTGGCTGACCAAACTGAGTCCGTTGGTAGGTATAAGGAACAGCTTTGTCAAACGCGCCTTGAGCGAGGCCCAACATTTGAGCAGCGATACCGATACGACCTGCAGAAGTGAATTTTCATAGTGTTGACAAACAAATAGCACCTACCTTCGTTCAAAATTTCGATGGCAAGCTGTAAGTGGTGTGAAAACTTAACTAAATTTTTTCACCTGAATCAAGCTACTGACCTTGTAGCCTTTGCCCTCACCGCCTATGATGTTCTCAGCTGGTATTCGGAGATCGTCAAAATTAAGTGTGCACGTCGATGACGCTCTGATTCCAAGCTTCTCTTCCTTTTTGGCTATTTGCACGCCCATGTCTTTCGTTGCAATAAAGCAAGTGATACCCTTGTAACCCTTACTTGGATCAACCTAAGGGCTTTTTCAGCCGATAACGTAGAGTGGTAACAGGTAGAATTCACATTCGCAAAGATAAGGAAGATTTCGGCCTCATGCGAATTGGTGATCCACATTTTGGACCCGTTGATCACCCAATGGTCTCCGTCCTTCTTTGCCCTTGTCTGCAGCGCAAAAGCATCTGAACCTGACATAGGTTCCGACAAGCAGAATGAACCAAGCTATATGCACACGTGAGCACACATGCAGAAAAGGTAGTATTCAACTCACCTTTGACTCCGACAGCAAAGGCAACCATTTGTCTTGCTGCTCCTTCGTGCCGTACTTGCGCAGAATGGTATTCACCAGGGTGTTATGCACATCACACATGACAGATACGGAGGGGTCGATCTTCGCGAGCTCTTCGATTGCAATAATTGCGGATACAAAGGAGGCCTCTGCACCTCCGTGCTCGGCACTTGTCTCTATGCCCATGAGCTACAGAGTGGTGTCAGTGAGCTTTGGAAATACAATTGCTTGGATGCTGACCCCTTGCTCGAAAAGACCTTGAATGATAGCTGGGTCCATAGATTCTTTCTCGTCCATTTCGCGGACCTTGGGGCCAACGATGTCCACTGCGAAACGCTTCACTAAACATATGTTTGAGTCGGTGTCGTGAACACAAGCAAATACAAAAATCAACATACCCGAATCACGAAACATGCCCTCCTCCTCCGTGAATGTGTCCAGAGAGTTCAGTCGGAGTCCCTCTGTTCGTGATGTAGATACAGAGAACATTCTAGGTAAGGGATTAACAACGACTTGTACGGCCCCTGCAAGAACCACGTACCTGGCTGGTTCGATAAGTCTCTTGGGGCGGTGCTTGGTAGCTCGCAGTGATCGTGACGCAGCGCGGAACATGACTCGGGTGAAAGCGAAGAACAAAGTAGAAAGTAAGCGTGCGCAATACACCGTGAAGCCGCACCCTACCAAGTAATCACATGGGCCAATTGGCCGGATCTTGTGTAAGAACTTCTACACTTATGTTCGACCATATGTAGTAAGCCAACGTCAGAGTCACACAATGAGAAAGGGACATGATTTGACGAGTACAATTAAAACTATACCATACCCTCAATGATCATACGACAAACTGCATGCAAAAGCCTAAACAAAGAAACAGGCGAATACGACATGGCATTGAAAATCATGGAAAAGTGGAAACCTATGATGTCGTCAAAGGGTCGTATCAAATCACTCCGTAAGTCACTCATGCAGCAACGTTCTCGCGTGTCTCGCCGTTCGTGTGAGGCGTGTTACGAGTGAGTCCAGCTGCAGCAAAACCCCGTGCAGCGAATCCACGGTCACGTCCTCTGAGACCACCGCGGATACCCCCTCTATCAGCGCGCTCTTCGCGGTCTGTCGCTATCTGCACACTAACCGTACCCTCGCCCATTTTCTAGACCGGGAATATCAGCCACCGAAAAGGACGATTTGGATGACTTACCTCCTCATTCTTGTCCAATCCTGCCTTCATGGTCTCGTCATCACCGAACTCTACATAAACGAAAGGTCTAGCACGTTGATGCGGGAACCCCTTGTTCGCAAGGAACGTCACCTTCGTCACTCCCGCTGTCTCACCGCCAAAGAATGTCCTGACATCTGCTTCCGTCGACTGTTGGGGAAGTTTGACAAATAAAGTCCAAGGATGTCTTGGTGACCGCTTGCTTGTCGGTGTCCTCGCGCCGGTACTGTCTGTTGTTGGCGACTTCATCCCTTCACGTATATCAGCGCTGGGCACTTCAGGTGTTACTTTGCCTGATTTGAGCTCTGGTGCAGACGCTGGAGTTGGAGTTGGAGCAGAGGCAGACGCCGGAGCAGGTGCAGGTGCGTTTAAAGCAGGATTAACCTTCTCTTCGGATGTAGAAGCCTCCTTCTCCTTCGCTTCCGTACGCTCACGGTCCTTGCGTTCTTTTTTCTCCTTCCGTTTCTGCTTCTCTTTTTCAGCCTTGTCTGATGGCAGTGCAGGTGTTCCACTCCCGTTAGATTTGGGTGGAGGTGTGGACGGAGATGTCTCTTTTGGTGTCTCTTTGCCAGATGCTACAGGGACCAGAGGAGACCTGATCTCTTTTGGATGCGGCGAAAGAGGTTTTTCAGCCTGAACAGGTGTCGAACCCTTGGTGGGTGGGTTCGAAGTAGCGTTCGGTAGTGAGGATGTCGTTGAATTAGGTGTTGGCGCAATATTACTGGGCGTTGCGGTGCGACGGTACGCATAATTGAAGCCTATAAAACATTTAGTGAAGACCGTCAGCTGAGGTGTTAATGGCTTACCCTGGCTCTTCAACTCAGCACTGATCCTGCCGTCCTTGACATCCAACACAAGTGAACCAAATGCAGCATCACATAGGTTCCAATTCCAACAATTCTTCCAAGAGGGCTCTTCCGGACCCTGTGCATTTGGTACCCTCTCAATGACACTCAGGGCCTTGTCAAGCAGGACTCGCTGATGCTCATCGATGACGGTGTCTACCTGCTGCTTCACACTGTCCCAAACCTTATCAAAGGCTTCCTTTCCAGCGATGAGCTTGTGACGGAAGCCTTCTAAGTCGCTTTGCACGCTGAATTCATTATAACTGGAGGCATAACGGAAGTGAAGCCCCGCACTGATAGAGAGATCAGCCTTGAGAACGAGTGCAAGTTGAGCCATTATGCCCTCGCGTCCAGGGCTTGCGTGGGTGACAAGGAGACGCGTTTCGGTGGGATCGAAGACGCGCTGGGCAGTATCGACGAGCTCACCAATCTGGAGTGCAGTTGTCCACATGGTACCCTGACCACCAGCAATTGTTGCACTGCCATCACCATTATCAAACATTTTGTGGGAAACGAGTGCGCCGCCCAGACCAAGAAGCCTCAGCTTGACGCCTCCGACATCAAGACAATGAGTGGTTGCCTCATCCAAGACGTGGAGATTGTCGATGTTGTAAATGCCAGCACGGAATTTCTCGAGAACGACGACATCCTCGCAAGCACCCCAAACAGTATATACAGGGACAGAAAGCTTGAGTTGACCTGAGAGAAGAAGAGGGAATTCAGAAAGGAGGGAAATATCGACAGTGGCGCGGATTGCTTGGGAGGTGTTGTCAGGTGCAAGGAAATGGGTACGCTGCGTGGATGGTATTAGTGGCGAATACATGGTCAGATGACGCAGTGTACGGTCATTTATGCGGTCCAGACTGTTACTTTCTACATATAATAAACGCGTCAAGCACGAAAAAAACGGTGATTGTGGTAGACGCCCATGCTCACCGAAAAAACCAAAGTCACCGGTATGAATGATAGCTTTGGCATTAGCCTCGCGTGCGAGATCATTTAGACCAGAAAGGCGACCACGGATGTCTGCGATGCAGAGGATGCGACCGTGTGTAGTGTCTAGGACTTTTGTGTGGGTATTCACTTGAGGTCTAGAGTTTGGTGATACTGCAGGACGTGTCGAGGAAGATGCTGGACGGGATGATGGGTTCATTTTGAAAGCTATGAGAATAACGAGGAAGACGGCAAGGAAGATGTTAGCCTAAGCACAATGACAAGGTCGCTGAGCGAAGAAGGGTTTCAAAGGTAGTCGACGATTACATAATAAGCTTATAACACCCAAGTACAGTCCTACCAGTGCTCGTCAACGTTCTCAACGTTGCCGACGACAATGACAGCGTTTACATCGGAAGTTGCTGTTGAAATGGGCTCGCAGTCATCATTGCTGTGGTCATTGCGAGATTATTTTATTGTAGAGCTCAACAAGCACGAATTTGAATAAATTCGATACTTTTCATCCATGTGCTCAAAGCTGCTCATCATCGTAGACAGCGACGACGCAATAGAATCGAGTGTATTGTGAATCAGTTTCGCAGTGATTCGCTTTGAGAATTTTTGGTCTAGTGAGTCCGTTTGTGGTCAGTGGTACCACGGATCAAAGAGCCATGCAGACCGCGTAACCCACTGCTGCCCATCACTCTCGACGACCTCTAACCTGCTCCTTGACGTCGTTGACGCCAATGAGCCTATATGGCTCACAAGCCTGAGACAACAGCGCCCTTACCAAGTACCTTTACTCAAGTTTCCTCCGCGCTCACCACATCGGACAAACTTCTCTCATCTGTGCTCCCACTCCCCGCAAATCCATGCATTCTCTACGCGACATACTCACCGTCTGGAACAATGCCTCCATACGAAGTTCTAGAGTCTGCAAGGAGACAGCTTGTTTCACGAAACAAGGCTTCTACCTTTCAAGACTCAATCCTTCCCCATGTTCACATCGATCGTGATGTGTCAACTTTTCATGCGTTCATTGTAGCATCCGACGAGGAAGTCGACAACTCTCTGTCTGTTCTGAAACAGCTCAGATTCGACGATCTGATAAGTGAGTCTGCATATAATTGTCCTGTCACCACTCGACTAACGTGCTGCGGTAGTATCAGAAACTTCGTTATTCACACCGCATGAGCTCTATCCATGCAGTCTCGCATGTGCAGACAGTCGTACTCCATGTGAATCATGTACCAATCCTCCATTCGTATCAACTGCCTGCCTCCTTCCACGGAAGCCACTCCGACAAATATACACTCGATTTATTGATGCTGTCCGGACACATCTCATAGACCACGTTGTTAATGCATCACCCAATTCCGCTCTTCGCTTCCATAATGGCTTCCTGCTTGTACCCAATGCAATATCTAATGAGTGGGGCGCAGACTGGGATCATCATACGCAATTGCGGTATGAATCTTATTCCCGCCGTCAATCATTTCTGATACTGACAAAATTATTATCCAGCCCGCTCGTCTATTGCCACCTCGATCTCCACCTCGCCTCCAACCGGCTTGATATTCACTCCATCTCTAGGCCCTTGCCACACGTTCCCCTTCCCGCACTCCTCCCCCTCCCACCTGGTACACCACTCATCCTTCTTCCTACTGGTGCCCCTGCCTTCCTCCTCGCCAATTACTCAGGTCCTACTGCCTCCCTTACTACCCACTTTACTCGTTCTCTTGCACCGCACCCCCTCCCGCTCCCCAAAGATCCCAAATATATTATCGCATGGCTTGCGGTGCAAAACAAGCAGGGCGAGGACAAGGGCACACCAATAATATGGCCCACAGCCCTATGTCTGGTTTCAAATTCACCATCACGCAAGCCACTGTCGCATATTCCAGAATTGCCTGCGCAGCTCCAGCCTTCCCCGCCTCCTCCGCCACCACCACCAATCAATGTCGGGACACCCCACGTAGACCCGCCGAGTACGCCACTCAGGGTATTGACGAACCACCCACTAACACGTCGCCCCGCCACTACTTCCCCATCTCCCCTCAGGGCTCTTCGTACGTTAACCCTTTCGCACACTACCAGCCTGCAGAACGTTGCATCAGAGATAGGCGGTTATGTCGAGTCTGTCGTACGTGAGCGAGATCGTGAACGGGAGCGAATTCGCCGGGAACGCGAAGTGATGGCATCAGTATCTGCTTCCCCGCAGGTAGTCACACCAGCTGCAGCTGTAGTCTCTACAGTTCCCACCCCAGCACCCGACACAAATCTTCCACTGCATCCACCCCCTCCAGTACCCACTGAGCAACCACATATCCATCCAAGTGTCTACTATCCTTCTCCTGCAACTGCAATCGATCCCCCTGCTCCTCTCGGCCCTCCCTCTGCTACTGAACCCCCGACACCGTTGCCGCAGACAAGCCTTGCGCCTGCCCCTACTTCATTTGACCCGTTCAACACGATGGAATCCACCTGGTCTCAATCCACATCTGACTTCATGGACTATGATATGGATCCTGCTGGTCAGCGTCATCTCGATGTAGACTTTGCAGACTACGATACTTTCACGTTCACCGATGACGACTTCAGCTTCTTTGATCGTCCCTCACGCCCATCGGATTCTGCGCCCGCACCACTTGCGCTCTCCCCAAGCATATTTGGTGTTGCAGATGTTGGTTTGACTTTTATACCTGCAGTAGGCACTCAGCTTTCTCCAGACGTCCCGACATTCACTCCAACACCCGCACCCGCACTCCCCTCTCCGACTGCTTCACACTCAGCGCCTTCCACACCTCACGTGAAAGTTACGCACCCGCCTTCCCAGTTCACTCGTACCTTCGACCCCATCGCTTTCGCTCCCTCTCACAGTCTTGCAGATGCTAAGTACTCCTCCGCTGGAAAATTTGCCCTCCCCAGCCCCCCGGACGAAGAGGACCGCACTTTGCCCTTGCCCACCTTGCGTTCACAGAACCACAGCACAGCTTCTCCTGCTGATCTGCATGCGCGGTACATTGTCGCAACAAACCCGCGCCTCAGCCTTGTACGCCAGCTTATCGGCGTCAAGCGCAAGTCCAAGTCGCTCGATCATGGAAAGGCGCGCTACCGGCAATTCCCCCCGTCCTCGTATGATGACAGCGTCCACGAGGAAACAATTTATCCCCTAGAGGACGATGAAAAGTCTGAGGCCGCTTCTGAAGATGACGCAGATATGGACGACGAGCGTGAGCGCTCGACCACCCCACCCCCATCATACCTCCCTTTAGGTCCCATCCTCCTCCACACTCAGTTCCACCACGCGCTCCTCCTTCCACTCTGCCAACCTCTTCGCCCGCCAGGATCGGCAGTTGCGCCTATGAGCCTGGTGCTTCCACCACCCGTGGCTGCCCACACACCAGTCTCTCCCGCTGCATCGTTAGAGAAAATTAACCAAGAGGTGGCAGCGGCAGGCGCAGTGCTCGCGCGGGAGGTAGTTGAAAATTCTGTTTGGGCTCGCGCTTGGGGTTGCCGATGTACCACAGAGGATGAACAGGTTTGGCCCAGTGACATTGAAGAACTAGCGGACATTCTGAAGCATGTGGATGCCCTTGACGGACCGGTAGAACTAATGACAATGTTTTCATCCAGTAAGTTCCTGATGATTACATCATATTTATCGCTCAATCATGCCAATACAGATGGTGTACCCGCAGGGAGAAATGTTTACATTCAAAGACTAGACCCACCTATGTTTTCGGTAGGCAAGTCGGGTTGTGTCGTGCAAGTATTACCGCCAGCATTGCGCTTCTGGGAGAAGCTGGGTCTCACACCTCATGGTGGCAAACGGGACGTCGTCGCTTTTGTGTTTCTCGAAGAAGGTGGCCTGGAAAAGCAGCATCAAGCTGAAGTCTGGTTGAACAAGATGTCTGCGGGATATAGTGTGAGTCCGCTTTCAATGATCATTCTCTCGTTTTCAAGTAGTCAATTTTATCCTGGGCAGGCCAAGCAACTTGGCTCTTTCACTCCTGGGAGCAGCACAATGTGCTCAGCGGACGGAGTTATGCCTCTGAGGCTGGAGAATCTGAGAAAGTCCATGAGTATGTTCTCTATTGATCATGAATAAACTCAAAATATAACGCTTAAAACAGGATCCTTTCTACAGTGCCTAGAGTCGAGCAAGGACCTTGTCTTCTATATAGCCATCCCTGACCCAGCGATTGGGCTCACCTCACCCCTCCTGCGCGAAATCTTTAGTTTTGTCAAGCAGACACAAGCCAAACGGGCTGAGGCTCCTATTCTCTTTCAGTTTGTCCCCGAACACCTAATTTCCTCCTCGGAGAGCCCTTCCGGTGAAGACTCGGAGATCGACGCCCTCTGTTATGCCACCTACCGACGCATGCTCAAACCCGTCGAGCGCTCCATGTCTAGAAGATTTTCTGATAAGAGCGAAACAGTTGCATATTTCCAGCAGCAGCCCTTTGTTCTAGCCCGCCCCTCGAGTGCTGTCCACTTCGCACAAACAACTCCAGCTCGGTCCCTCGACGTCATGGATCGGCACACGCTCCTTCACGTTGGCTACCGATTTTCTACCTGTGGCAAATGGTTATTCGCTGCGTGTGTTGACCAGTGTGGGGAAAGTTATGATCTCGGGACATGGCTAATACAGGACGAAATAGAGACATCGGCAGTGGTGCAAGTTTGGAATTTTGCGTTGCAATTCGCGAAGAGAGCAAACGTTGAGTGGCGGATTGTAATTGCGAAACTAGGGTCTATGACTGTCAACGAATTGGAAGGTTGGTGCTACCAAATGACTCTTGTATTACCTTTGTTTATTGTTTTATAGGATGGAACGTTCACCTGGCCGCTGCCGTCCCCTTGTGCAGCGATTTGCCCCCTTTCCATGTCAGCTTGCTTTCCGTGGAGCAGAATTTGTGCTGGCCTATCGTACCACACCTTAATGATACTTCAGGCTTGGCGTCATCCAGACGGGCACCTGCGAAGGATTCCAAATATATTTATGCGGATACTGCTGCCTCTGCCTACACCATATATCCTTCTACACGCATTCCCCTTACCTCGCGTTCTTGTCAGGAACAGGTAGATTTGCCATTCATCCCAGACAACGACGGCACTACGACCTCTGATACATCAACCATCCTACCTATATCTACATCCATCCTCGTACGATCTCCGTCCACACGCACGGCTTCTACCCAATCATCCATCTACATACACCATCTCCATGAGCTTCACACTCCTGCCTCTTCCCTCTCAATTTCAGATGATACCATGCGCAAGGATATCACACTCAATTTTTATGAATTGTCTGTTCTTGCAGGCGCGGTGCTAGGCTTCCAAGAATACCCCCTACTGCCTTTCCATCTTGCTGCGCTCGAAGCCATGCATCATTCTCTCAGACAAGCAGATATTAACTAAGGCTTTGCCTCAGTCCCTCACTCATCCTTTTTTCTTGATTTCTCAAGATTAGATCTGTCGCTGTCTTGCTTTTTGTAACCATCCTACAGCTGTTGCATCTACTGCACTATTTTGTATCCTTACTGCTTACATTTCCTCTTGCTTGCCTGAAGATGTTTATTACTATGAGGTAAAAACTCGATAAACACCAATGTACAAATTCTGTGGGATCTACTGGGTCTTCTTTTCCTGAGCATGGTACCCCTTTGGTGCGTCCAAGCGCACAGATGACTGGAGGCTGGCAAGAGCTGAAACAGCCATCATGATGATGGGCACGATGATGAAGAAAACGACAAGTAAAGCAACGAGAAGGGGCGTTGAGAACAGTTGGTATCTCTTGAAGATACCACCGTTAGAAAGAGTCGAGTTATCAGGAGGAGCGTATGCTGAGTCAAATTCAGAAGGGGGAAGTAACTGACGGCGGTAGTGTTCAAGTGGTGACCCAGTGTACAAAACTAAGTGGCTCGTGAATGCTGCATCGATCTTCTTGATTTCGCTAGAGAGGTATTGATCTGGTACATGATGTGTAAAGTTGATGTACTTCCACTTGATATGAACTCACCATGACCCAACATGGCCACCTTTCGGAATTTCGGGCTACCCTCCATTGCTGGCATATTAATGCATACGACATGTTTGGAATTCTCAGTAAGGTCTAAAGGGCCGTCTGCTGGACTAGTATTGGTCAGAGTCGAGCCGCAGCGCCTTGCCAGAGACTCCGTGATGTCCTGGAGGGAAGAGGATGCGCTACGCTTCACGTGAGGGTACTGCCTTGATGAGGGCGCAGTGTTTAAAACGGTAGAGAGTCCGGAAGAAGTGGGTAATGCACGAAGGTCAGAACTACGAAGCTGCGGAATGATGTCAGTATCATAGCTAACTGGAAAGCTGGTACATACACCTGGCTGATTTATCACTAGAACAGCGTCGAAGGAGCAGACATCTTCTGGCGAGAGAACTCCGCTGACTATGCTCACAGAATCTTCATAGCGTAGGTCTGGCGATAGACTGTTTAACACGGACGAGCTGTGCCAAAGTAAGTCCCAACTAAATTATTGATACAGGTGACACAAACCTTTTAGATGACCATGCTACAATTGGAACTGTGTCCGAGTACCCCAGCACACCGACCACAGGGAACAGAGCCAATATAGCAGCGCGTCCAGCCATAAAGAAGTGTAGTACTAGTTCAATACTAAAGGGCACGCTGCAGCCTGAACCTGGATTACATAAGCCAGGCCGTGTCGGGAAACTCAGTTCTGTTTATTAGCAAGGTAACAGTCATGGCCACTATTCCCCCTCAGGCGAGATCTAAACAGCTTCGAGCATGCTTACTATGTTCTATCATCCAACATCCCATGGATTTTCGGAAAAGCGGTTGTCCAAATTGTGAAGAACTCATGCAGGTATTCCGAGACCATTGTGAATACTCCCTACTTTCACTAACGTCTTCTCAGATGAAAGGCTCTCCTGACCGCATCAGTGTTTGCACCACCACCTACTTTGATGGTATTATTGCTGTCATTGATGCTGAAGCTAGTTGGGTTGCACGATGGCAAAGAACATGCAAGTTTACCGTACTGTAAGCTTACTAGATGTATGCTGATCTTTGGTTGCAATTGTTTTTACAGCAAAGTATGTTCGGGGAATGTATGCTGTCCGTGTAAAAGGTCGTATTCCGGAAGATGTAGAAGCTGAACTCGAGTCCCGTGGCATCAAGTACCGTCCTAGAGATCAGAGTGATCAGGATTAGCATGTTCTTATACACGTTGCAGTTCAGTTTTCTCACAATTTACACTAGCCTTCTCGCTACCTTTAAGTAGCAGAACTAATAGATTTTCGTTGTACGTCACATTGTCCAATCTCAATACACTCGCTATAACCAGGAGCCAGCGCCTGAAGGCCTGAGGGTTAGAACCCATGGCACATGGACCACAGTGGCTGTATAGCTTGTCCCTCACCTTTGACCGCCATTCGCGCAACGATGTAGACAAGCTCTATACGGTAACACAGGTAGAGATCCAGCAATCGATCAATTATCGAATCAGAACAATATGATAGTCCTCAGCACAGCATGTACAAAGTATTGACTTCCATAGCCTTACACGGTCGCCAATGTGCATAATACACAGGGATACACCTGTAAGAATACAACAGTCACTAGCCAACTGAAAGCTATGATGGGTAAATGAGGACAGGGGGTAATCAACGATAATCCGCCCTTGGTATTAAAGCAGTTCATGAAGGACCTGGTCATATCGATGAGGCATGTGTGACCTAGGAAAGGGCGTCAAGATGTAATCTAGCGTCACGGGTCAAGATGCACCTGAGCATATTTTTTGAAAAAACTATTTGAGAAAATACTTTCTCGACGTCCAAGACCTCAAATAATCTCAATGTTTTATCGGAACACTTGTTAGGCTGTTGGGACTGATGTGAGGGGTGCAGGTCACAGTCCCTGACAGCCCATAAGACGCGACCAGGTGGGAATAGATCAGCCATTTGCATATTTGCCTCCAGAGTTTTCCGCATCGACAGAAACTGCATCACGCGTCAATCCGACCATAATTGTTGCATTGTGATGCATAGAACATACCCAATGAAGGTCGTCTGATGACCCATCTCCAGCCTTCCATCGCCGGATTCTATTGGTGATGACCGAATGTCCTTCCGTACCACCATTCCGCTCATTTGCATCACATAGCCAGAGGGCTGCATTACGAATGTCCCGAACAGAACCGAGCGACAGTCGGGACACAATATCATCAGAGCATACAAACGATGTGACCATTTTTGACGCCAATCGGCTAAGCCCACCATCCGTCAGACAACTAGGGAAATCTGAAAATATGGCCCAGTCGGATAAGATACATCACGTACGGAGGTCCTATACAATATACGGATACGTTGTGGTCCGTTGGCAGGCCGCTTGAAGGCACTGTCAAGCAAGTTGCAGGGTCCGCCCACATCTAGATGGAACATGTCAATATACAGCAATCACAACTTCGTAACTTTCACCATAGCCAAGAGAACCGCAACGCCTGCTCCCAAACTATGCCCGCAAAGTATGAGTTCTGGTTTGCGATCAGTTGTGATGAATGTCATTATAACATTTCGATTACCATATCCTGCATTGCGAGTCAATGCATCCATGACAGCCACATGGACTGGCTTGCCAATCTCGCCCATCACGCGAGCCATGCGAAGCATCCCTCCGTGAACTTGGTATTTGGGCTGCTTGTCATGTGAGGTCGTCGAGAGAATAGACAAACGCCTCCGATGGGTTCTTCGACTTGACCCGTAGAATGGTGTATTATCTCCAGTATCTTCCTGATACGTGCTGGACGCAGGTTTGAATTCTACCGGATCGCACGTCAGATCAACAGCGAGCTCGTTAAGCGACATAGTGCCTGTAAAGCCATAGTAAGCACAAGGCGAACACCTTCACTGCAGATCAAGCCACCTCGTAAAACAAGCACGACCTGGTGTCTATCGTGGTCGGTCAAAACCCAGAACCTAGGCATCTGGCGCTCTATCCCAATGACAGCCGTTGCGCGAGCCCTTGCCTGTAAATTTGGCTGTTCTACTGTCTCCCCGTGCACCGACCTTTCAAAAATTTCCTTGTCATGCCTGCCCATCAATATGTCCCACCAAGAGTACTCTGGATTATCAGAAGGCATTCCACTAGACGAGGAGTTTCCTTTCAACTCATCTTCCGCTGCATGCACAGCATCCTGGAGCTGTGCCTCTTCTGCATCCTTTTCATTACGTGGAGACGAAAGGTTTATATTACGGGACGGCGACGTTAGCAGCAGAGGAACTCCGAAAAAGAGTAGACTTGCACCACCATAGCCGGCAAGCACCATCTTGGAAAATCGTCGCAAGTTAGTCTTTAGCTCAGCTATAGACTTTTGCGGTACATCTATGCGCGGTTCTTTCCATCTAAAAGAAGATATGGACGACATGGACAATCTCGACAGGACACTAGGAGACCTGGAACGGGTATGAGACTGCGGGGATGCTTCGCCGATGTCCGCAGATATTAGTTGTCCTCGATGACCCGGGAATATCACGTCAGACGTTACTCGAACTCGTGAAGGTGTACGTTTGAGATGAGGGGCGGTGGTTGGGTCATGAAACTGAATTTCGCGAAGGTATGGGAACCAACTCTGCTCTTGCCACTCGTGGGTGATGCCTTGCAAAGCCACCCACGCAACCAAGGCTCTGGCGACCTCTGTTACCCCGTACCTTCTCCCTGGGATATGCTCGTGTGCGCCAGGATGATCCCACTCGCGCTTAACCAGATCGATGAACGATGCCAAAGAGAAGGAGGCTTCGCTGCTGCCAGGGAAGATGACGGAGAGCATATCGATCGAGCTATAAGCTGCTCGTAGGGAAGCTGATGAAATATACTCCCCAACACAGATGGGAGCAAGAGTAAGTCTCTCGGCGAATGTGATAGCGCTCACGACCGCGCCTTCCAGGACTGGGGCAGCGACCTCGCTCCCACCGAATATTGCATGATCGAGGGTGGAAGCGACCACACCCACAACACTGGATGCTGCATCTCGAGCGACCGAGAACTGTGGAGTAACCTGAGCTCTGCATCGGAATTTTGGCATAATTCGGCTTACCGCCAATCGTGTCGTACCCTTAACAGCGGTGAAAGCAAGGGAGGTCGCCGCTGAAGTGAGGTCAAGACTTCGCCTACCAAATCTCTGCCAGTCATAGTCCATGATTGCTGGTGAGAAGGAAGGGTATTTGTAGGCAGAACAAGTCCATGCCTCAGCTGCTCAGGTGAATGACAACGTCAGTTCCAGATCAAAGGAAGCAACACAAAGCCTGTGATTCAAGATCCCAAATTAGATCAGCAGTGACTAAACGACATATTTTTAACTTAAAAATATTATAATTCGGCTCGATTTGCTTACGACGTGCACAGTCCTTCATGTGCTCCAGCTTCCGCTCATTGCTACCAGCTCTCCGCGCATTAACTGCCAAATGTCCCCCATCACAAATCTGCACATCCTTGAGAACATATGCTACTGAAGCAGTACCAGATTATGAGCACAAGCCTTCACATTACGGCCAACCGCTCTTTCAGTCACACCCCCACCTACGTGAGCTTCAGCCTTCTAGTTCACTTCCTACGCCATTATCAAAGCAAAGACAGTTAGACCTCATGAACTCACACCTGGGATTCCGTCCGAAGAGTATGAACGGCGTCGGAAAGACCTCATGGACAGCCTACCTAGCAATAGTGTGGTGGTTCTGATTGCCGCGCCTGTTAAATACATGAGCGGAAGTATGTGAATATTCTACTCTCCCTCTTCAATCCCTTTAAACCTGCCTTAAGGTATATTGTAGGACTTCATCAAGTCTGCGCTGATTGCTTGCCTAACATTATGGCTTCAAGTTATAAATACCGTCAAGGATCTGACTTCTGGTATCTCACTGGTTTTGAAGAGCCTGATTCCGCCGTTGTCCTAGGTGCGGAGTCGACGTATTTAGTTAAGCTTGGACTTACTTCCTGCCAGAGAAGAATGCGTCTTCTCGGGGATATAGAATGACACTGTTCTCGAACGGGAAGGACTCTGCGAAAGAGAAATGGGATGGCCCAAGGTAAATTCCGAGACTAGGATGATGTCCTGAAATAACATCTTTTCAGGACAGGCTTTGACGATGCTTTGAATGTCTTCAAAGCGGACGACGCGCTAACAATTAAGGCTTTTCCTGCTCAACTGCGATCTATGATAAGCCTCTACTCTAATGTTTATATTGACTTGCCCCAGTCTCCGCGCAAAAATGCACGCTCCACCAAGTCATTACTTCGATACCTATCTCCTGCTGTCAATCCTCGGTCAGAGTACGAGACTGTCGTGGAGTCGTTGTCAAGCTCTCGGCGGAAACCCCTTGCTCCTCTCATTGCCCAATTAAGAGCATTCAAGAGTGTCTGCGAGCAGCAAGTCATGAGAATGGCCGCTGACATCAGCGGCCGCTCCCATGCGAAGGTCATTTGCTTCCTAAAGCATAATTTATTATCGCTTATCATTCTGACACGATAATTTTGTCTTTCAGACAATGCGCTTTACACGACCCGGCATCTCAGAAAGTGCACTAGCTGCTCATTTTGAATACTTGTGCAGTCTGTCGGGTGCACAGCGCCTTGCATATGTCCCTGTTGTTGCATCTGGGTGAGTCACCAATTTTGAATGAACAATATTGAGATCTTGAATCTGTAGTGCAGGCCAAATGCACTCATCATACATTATACATCGAACAATCAAGTTGTACAAGACGGCGAGATGATTTTGATGGACGCTGGATGTGAATATAAGTAGGTCATTTCGTTAGGTTCTTTCTGGCACACTAACATCTTCAAAGCGGTTACGCATCTGACATTAGTGGGTGTTGCTAATTCTGCTTCCATTATTACGTTACCCACATCTGGTTAAGCTCGCACATATCCGGCCAATGGTTCCTTTACGCCTCCGCAAAAGGAGCTATATAGCGCAGTGCTGTCTGCGCAGAAGGCTCTCGTGGGTTTATGCACGGAGGTAGAGGGATTGAGTCTTCATGACTTGCATCGAAAATCTTGCGACCTCCTCAGACAGGAGCTGAAACAAATAGGGTTTACTCTTCATACAGGAGATCTGGAGAGAGTACTTTACCCTCATTTTCTCAGTCATCCAATTGGGATCGGTACGTGGGTTTCTGTTGTTACTTTCTGGGGTCCTGATGCAGGGATTTTCTAGATTTGCATGAATCATCACATTCAGACAGAGGAGGGCTGTACGTAGTTTTCGTAATTGTCTCCCTTAGATCGAGAGTTCACCATCCATACAAGATTGAAAGCCGGGATGGTAATTACTGTAGAGCCAGGTACGTATTTTGTGCATTTTATTCATACTGACCACTAATCTTGATCGATATTCAGGGATATATGTCCCGCCTACCGCTCAGTTCCCAAAACACTTCCATAACATTGGCATCCGGATAGAGGTTGGCTTGGATATCTGTGTTCTCTGCAGTTTTACTAACATAACTTACAGGACGAAGTCCTTGTTGGCGAGAAACATCCCGTGGTTCTCAGCGTTAGTGCACCAAAGGAGGTCCGTCCTGATCTCTTCTCCTCTCCGTATGAACTTAAGACGCACACATGTTTAGATTGCAGATATAGAGGGTGCATGTCAGGGACTACTGGGACTGGAGCCAATTTGAGGCCAAGAATATATATATGTACATATATATCTCGATCTCGCCCAACCTACGTACTCCCGCACTGTGCTCCCTAATAACGTCACTCATCCTCAGGATGTTCGACTGTCTCATATGCCTTGAGTATCTGGTCCTTCCTGAGCCACGTTTCTTCAGGAGTGAAGTACCAACTCAGGAAAGCGAAAATGGAAATCGCGCCAAAGATGACGATGGCCTTCCGCGAAGGTCATTGAACGAATTAGTGAGGACAACTGAAGACTCACAAAATTGAATGTCTGGGCATTGACAGGGAATTCAAATGGTGATATATCGACCTGGCACCAACTGAGCTCAAGTCACATGTCATTGAGTGAAAGTAGCGCACCGCAAATACCAGTGCATTAAATAAGACAGCGCAAACATAGAATGGCTTGGCATATTTTCCCAACTTGAAATGAGAGGACTGGAAACGATCGGGTGTCATCGTCAAGCGCAGCAAAGCGATAAGGCCATATGCCGCGATGGTCGGAACAGCCCCGGCTGAGACCAATGATGTGAATGCCACCTGACTGGGGATAATTGTACAGAGAAGAATGGCTGCAAAAATGTAGATGACAGTCACTGCATTGCGAGGTTGTCCTTTAGAGTCAACAGTGCCAATCCATCCGGACAATGGTAAAACCCCGTCTCTTGCGACTGCGAATACGAGGCGCGAGGACGCGACAATAGCAACGGTTGTGTTCTGGCGGGCCGGCTAATGAAAATCAGGACTATTTCAGCGAGGTAGTACGCACCATGATCAGGCCGATGACCGCAATGATAGTCATAAAGATACTGGCATTCTTTCCAAGAGCGAGCGCGTATATCTGTACGAATGGCTGTGGTGCATTGAGGGCGAACACGGTGTCGAGGTCTGGTGTACAGAACAAAAACAGAATGGTTGTGATGAAGCCCAAAACACCTGTTGCAATTGCGCTCAATAAAATTCCTTTGGCGGCAATTACACTGTGAGTAGTCAGACAGGGACACCATTGCGATGCTGCCGAAGGCCATACCTAGCATTCTTGGTCTCCTCGGCAATGTGTCCTGAGGCATCAAAACCGGTCAGGGTCCCCGCTGTGAATAATCTAGAATCGTGTCAGATGATTGACTGATCACTAAAATTACAATGCGACATACAAAGATAAGAGCCAGTTCCACCCAGCTGGGGCTCCCGTGCCGTTATCTGTCCTAAAATTAGCATGAGTAAGGGCGATGGCAGAGTGGACCTCTTACAGGTCATCGTGAAGACATCAGTGGCGGATCGGAAACCGTAGGTATTCGAAACACCGATGGGCAACCAGATGAGACACAGGAAGAAGTCAAGCATCATGAGGCCGACAGAAAATTTGAAGACACCAGAATAAAATTTGGGCGGAAGGTAGTTGATCGCCACAGACAACAACAACATTCCTTCGGATATTGCCCATATCAGAGCCCGCCACCGGATATTGTCATTTCCAACGCCTCCAGGGAAGTCGACATCCCAAACAGCAAGTTGAGAAACGATATAATTGGCTGTGGTCTATGAAATTGAGAACGAGTCCACGGTCACTTTAAATGACATACTTGGCAGTTGCTCGCGGTAAAGGTCATCCATGCGGTACAAGCCCACCAAGCAACGAGGAAGCCGAAGAATCTCGCATGCTTTGGACCAGCACTTTCTGCAGCCCATATGTAGATAGAGCCGCTTAATGGTAACGCGGAGCAGATCTCAGCGAGAACAGCAGCAGTCATGAACATGAACACCATCGTAACAAGGTACGAAGACCTGTGTTGGGGTTGGAATGCGCGAGTAAAGCATAAATAAATGGACAAACCATATCGCGGCGGGCCCTCCCGCAAGAAGTCCGAGGAAGAGAAAAGATCTATCAAAACGATGTTAGTGATAGCAGGAGCGGTCAATGCAGTTAGATACCTGACGCCTCCAATGAAATTTAAGGCAACAAAACTTGCCGCAAAGCTCTCAATCAGGTGCCAGCTGCGATGCAATTGCTAAAATAGGTGAGATAGGATACCAATTAAGATACACATATATCCACCTGTTTATAGCCGAGTTTTGCCTGAAATTGCGGAAAAAAAAAAGTTAGCAAGATGTATTACTCCTCGTAAGGAGTGCGGAAGCAAGGTGACACTGGGGGCTTCCCTACGCAGGTATGAGCGCTGTTCAGGTTCGAGCGGTATTATCTCAACCCCTACTGCAACTCAGACGTCAGTGACAAGCCGGACACGTCCGGTGTGGTCAAAAACAATTCCGAGTCGGTCAGCAGTAGGGATACCCGCAGCCGTCCAGTTTATCACTATAGATCGACGTTACCGATTAATTCAGTGATGCCAAACGCGTCATTTCCTGCAAGGTCACTCCCTTCTGTCGTTGAGGAGAAAATCACCAGCTGCAGGGCGTCCGTGTCTGCAATAGATCCACTTTCGCTATCACCAACAACATCGTCTGTCTTCCGTGCTCCGGTGCTGGAATGGTTGGACATCGTGGCAAACGAACTGGAAGATAAAGAAGATAAAGGTGCGAGTGCTCAGCAAGATCAGGGCGGGATGGTATAAATACACTTGAGTGATGAAGTTGTAACTCCGAAGCAAAATCACACCAAAAAAAGATCGCTATGCAATATCAATTGTGATCTATGGACGACTTCCCACCAACTGTCATGGATATTTATTGAACATTGAGAAGCTGAGGCACAATGATTGAACATCTGGGACAGGGAAGGCGATCTAAGAGGCTTACGGGCTTGAGCGCTCTGATGAGGAGCCACTCCTCATTGGAAACATCAGCCTTGAAGGACGTCTGGACATAGCTAATATGAGCTTTGGGGTCCACAGCATCATGTGCAGTCAAACCTTGAGAACATCAATGCTCTGTCTTGTGATGTGACTGAAAAGTTCATCCTTTTCATCGAAGTGTCGGCCAAACATCTTTCCAGATTCATATACAGCGTGTTCGATCTTCACAGCAACGCCACCACCAGATTGAGATTTTTTGACGATCTGCGGGGCCAGGTTCAATAACACGATGTCAACGTAGAGTAGGACAAAAAACTTACATCGAATGATTTGTGGTTGATCTCCAACGACGTGCTTATTACGGGATTCTCAGCAGTAGTAATTAGAAAATCTAAAATGAAGGACTTACACCTTCCCAAGGTCAATAATTTCTTTCTTCTGTGTTGTCGGATCGACCGTGACAACACAAATCGGAGTGCCCACCCGAAGAGTCCCATCCAAGATGTCAACTCCCAAAATAATCGGATCACGTTTACAGAAGGCAGCTATGATCTTCAATCTGCATGGCCATACCGCTTGCGGAGCCGCGTCTCGTCGCTTCGCCTCCATGATTTCGTTGTTATAGGCAGTGAAGGCGTTGAACAGATGGTAGATGATGTCAGCTGCATGACGAGTAAGAACAGTTATCGGGGTAACAACGGAAACTAAAACCTTTGAATACTTTGATACCCATTTCCTCAGCAAGCTTTTCAGCATCCCTGTCAACTGGTACATCGAAACAAAGAATGACTGCAAGCTCCTTGGCTTTCTCTAGCATTGTGGCAGCACGCATGACATCTTTCTTGTGCACGGGGCCGATATTAATCCCCGATACAGGGATTTTGCTGACTTTCAAGAAGTCGAGCAATGCTTCGAGAGATCCTAACGTACTGGCTTGCACGCAAACTCCGCGACCTGACTTGTCGACGGAGTTTAAAAGCGAGGTCAGGTCTGACATAACCTCGTCGAGCAAAGCCTCCTCGTCATCATCTGGCCCAACGACAAGGAGCCGTGAGCCTGCAACGGCTTTATCAAGATCAGGAGCAACCAGCTTGACACCCAGTGCCGCCTTGACTTCTTTATGGTGAACATATGCTGACTATGTTGAGAATATAAGTTCCTTCCTGAACCAATGAATTATTCACTTGCCTTGATTCGCAGCTCGCGAAGCGGCTGAGGTGTTAACAATGCACGGACCTGAGTGACAATCGGGCCATTAAGACCGCACACGATTATTTTGTCACCTTCACGTAGGATACCGTTGGACAAAACAACATCAATTGTTGTGCCCAAGCCCTCTACTACCTTAACTTCGAGAACGGTACACTCCAGCTCCGAGAGGTACATCAAGCGATCGCTCATGCGTTGCTGGGTAAGATTGACCAACAGCATGATCATGTCGGGAACACCTTCACCGGTGATGGCAGAGGTAGGGACCAGAGAAACATTGCGGGCAAAGCTCTTGTTCTCGTAGTACAGGACTGCGTTCAACCCCTGTTCTGCAAAGGCGAGGATGGTCTTTTGTACACGATCTGCGAATTCTAGTTGTACAGATCGTTTTTGCTTCGCAAGTGATTCTTGGAAGGCGCCGTCGGGAGTTTCTTTCCAGCCGTATAATCGGTCGATCTGCGAAAAGAAATCAGAAATAAACACCATAGAATATCAACTAGATCTACCTTGTTAAGGGCCACAATAAACGGTGTTTTTTTATCTCTCAATAGCCTCAGCGACTCCAGGGTTTGTGGCTCAAGACCGTGCTAGGAGGGACAATAAAAAAAGATCTTTAGCAGAGTATCAGAGCGTACCATAATATCTACCACCAAGATCGCGATGTTGCAAAGAGAACTTCCACGGCTACGCAAATTGGTAAAGGATTCGTGTCCAGGTGTATCGATAACCAACAATCCAGGAATCTTGTATTCTTGAGAATTGTCCTGGTCATTGTTCAGAAAACAAGAATCGTTAGAATATTCAAGTGACAACCTTATTCATGACTGCAGTCTTCGTCTTTATGGCGTCTAACGGGAAGTATGTGGCACCTATTTGCTGAGTGATACCGCCTGCTTCGCCTTCTTGTACATTGGTTTGACGGATCTGAAAGGATGAGCATGACAGATAAAGACACACACACAAAATAACGAACCTTATCCAAAAGTTTTGTTTTACCGGTATCAACATGTCCGAGAATACAGCAGATAGGACTGCGAAGGTTATCTTTGTTATCTTTACTGTGCACCGTAGTGGCAGCCTTATGTGTCTGTTCTGATCTTGCTTCCACCCGTGCTGATCTCGCATGAGCCTGCACTGCCCCTGCATCTACCTTTTCCGTCCTTGAATCTACTTGCACTGCGTTAGACAGGTCCTGGTTGACTCGAACGCCCGTTTGAATTTCCAGTTGATCTGGTTCCACCTCCTCCGACTCAAGACTCTCATCTGATTCATCGCCGCTACTTGCATCCCAGTCATCCTTCACTCCGTCCAACTTAGCCTCCTCAGAGGTAGGCTCTACATGGGAAGGAGCGGAAGCCTCGAGGATGTCGTCTGGAGTTTCCGGTCTCGACTCAGGGGTAGGCGAAGCTGAGGCCTCCTTGACAAGAGGGCCCTTCTTCTTCCTGTTACCGAACGCGGCCTTCTTTACCGGAATACCTGCCTGCTGTTGCAGCCCTTCAATCTGGACACCGGATGCGAGGAGGGCCTGCCGACGAAGCTCGGCAGCTGCCTTTTCTTCCTTTTGTTTCTTCGTCAGGTATCGACCCTCCTTCTTGGCCAGCTCAAGCTTAGCCTGAAAAGGCATGTAAGCAGGTTACTTTTGGGTCGAGAGCTGGATCATGCCTTTTCCTTTTCTTTCTTCCGTTGTTTCTCCTCTTCTTTGCGTTTTGCCTCCTCTTCCGCTTGTCTCTCCTCCTCCTCTATACGTTTCCGTTCCTCCTCCTCTATTCTTCGTGCCTCCTCTTCGAGTCTTTTCTTCTCCTCCATCATAGCCTTCAAGGCGCCGAGGCCCCCTTTGGCCTTCTTTGCAGGTGCGGGAGTCGGGGCAATGGCGGGAGCGATGTCCTCATCTTTCTTTCCTTTTTTCTTCTTTTTCTTTTTCTTTGTGTCCGTCTCACCTGCCCCTGCTTCCTCACCATCTTCTTCATCCTCAAGTACTGTGGCAGTGGTATTATTTGCAGGTGCAGGAGGTGGCGGAGTCGGGGCAGCGGCAGGAGAGGTGTCCTCATCTTTCTTCCCTTTCTTCTTCTTTTTCTTCTTCTTTGGATCCGACTCTCCAGCATCAGCTCCTTCGCCATCTTCTTCATCCTCGAGCGCTACAACAGTGGCATTATGTGCGGGTGCGGGAGTTGGGACGGCGTCAGGAGCGACATCGTCATCGTTCTTCCCTTTCTTCTTCTTCTTCTTTGTCTTTTGGTCCGGCTCCGGGAACTCATCCTTAGCTTGCACGGTTTCGTAGACGGGAGCGCGGCCATCATCAGATTTCCCAATCTTGTCATCGATAGCGTTGTAGTTCTCCGCTGACACACCAGCAGTCTCCCTGAGAATTCGTTACTTGAGACAACTGGGACAGATCAACATTTACTCCAATAAGCTCACCAATAGTCATCATCGTTGGCTTTTCCTTTCTTTCCTTTGTTTTTTGGCGGCATGATCGATACGATCGCCAATCGTTTGTAGCAGAGGTCGAAGGATCCTGACATCTAATCAGCGGGAGTCATTTATGAAACCAAAAAGGCAAGGGGTTCTCACGTTAGTTAGTCTTCTCCACGCCGCCTTATCACTCTTACAGCTGCGCAACAGCTGCCTGATAATCCCCCCCGCGCACCTTGTACTTGTTTCCACTCGAGAATTTCATTCACGTAGATCACAGTGTATGACTTGAGTTTTGCAAGGGTCATAATTATCAGGATCATCCCAACCGCATTTAGGTCACAACAGGTAAGATGTCAGGCTGCGTCTGCACATGCTGTGAACTTGATTTTCTTAGTTCTCGAAGCACGTCAAGCTGTTCTTTGGCGAATAGATCCTGGTTTGACATGTCCGCGTTGTCGTCGGCATCGAAATTCTCGCCATATGGACTTCCAATCCTTCCTTGTCGCAGCGAGTTCTATGTCTGCTATCGACTACGCCATTCTCATGGGTGGAGAGGTTTGTCTTTATTATCGGTGTGTGCAGCACCAATTCCATTGGCCAAGCTTTTACGCACGATGGAAATATGGGTCATGTGGACTCTCGTACATGCCATGCATAATTCCTGAATCAGCGATCTAGCGAGTCAAAACTGAGATACTTGCCTGATCTTCGCTTACTGCCGGTATTGTTGACGTGATTCGTCGATTTGGACCAACGTTACCCAGTGGCCGATGAGGATTAGCAATGTACGATCCTGCTAAGCAGTATAACGTATCCTCGATGTCGATGCTTACAAGCAGCAGTGACGTAGTCATCGCATTTGATGAATCGAAAGCCTTCCTTGACCTTTCATTGAGCTAATCGTACTGACTTTGACGCTGATCGAATACCCTGCATGTGCCAGGACGCAGGACTTTCTGCGGAACACTCGTCGAGAATGTGTTCAAGAGACCCTGTAAGTAATATTGATATCGACCTTCTTAGAGAATGATGCTGATGTTTTTCTACGACATGAGTCGAGGCATCTAACCAATGATTGATTTGCTGAGCTGTATTCCTTCATACTTGCCTCGAACTATGCTCAAGGTTGTTTGCGATGTTCCATGTGAGTGAATTTGTTCTGTAGACCGCTGCATGCTGTCATTTATGTAATAATCTATTTCGTGGCTGCCCATCTCCAAGGTCACGCTCCGCATGAATAATACCTTCTGCGGCCAGTCACTAGCTGCGGACAATCTTACCGATGTTCGTCACTCTTCAGGCCTTGGGAGTGAAACAATCAGTCTCCAGACGCTCGGTGCATCTCCAGAGACCCGGTACGGTCTCCAAACACTTGGTACGTGTCCTATTTTTTCGGGTGCATAAAGTTGCGTTCCAGCTCCTCGGTTGTTGTACTTCCCGCATGGCAATGCAATTCGTGTGAGTTTCATAAGGTTTCGTGTGAGTTGCATGGTCTCTGCAGAGTTCCATATGCTCATGGAGAGACTGGCATGCATGATGTGGAGGTGGGTGCAGTTCACTGTGCCTGTATCACCTCGTTTGCTGATGAGCGGACCTCGCCTGCGCTTGCAGAAACTCTCAATGCTACCGAATGACAGATTACCGTTCCGTCAACCTCTGCAGATTCACGACTCGCGATGGCCCTGGCTCCATGAGTCAGTGTGAGTGTCTCCTGACACGCAGCGCGTAAACTATGATATATGTATAAAGTGACACGTCTCTCAACCTTATGCAATATCAAAGACAGCGAACGCCAACGAGAGTAGTTGTATATTTGGGGGTTTTGATCGATCTGGACAGATAGCCTGAGTATCTATGTATGCAAATCAATAGCACATTACGACTACCTGCACCGCGATGCCGCGACGGGCTCGGGAAAGTTCCCCAATTCAATAAAAAAAGCGATCGATAGTGCTATATCGTCCCAAAATGGTTCTGTATTGATTGATCGTATTTGCCAGCCAGTCTGAGGATCTGACGAAGTGTCACTCTTTGCTCCGACGACCAGTCAAAGTATCACACCTTCACCATGGGCTTACTCACGATCATTCGTAAGAGCAGGCAAAAAGAACGGGAGATGAGAATTCTCTTCCTGTACGCCATTCGCAGCTCTCCGAATTTATCCTTCCCACTCAACGACCGCCCAGAGGACTGGATAATGCTGGTAAGACGACCATCCTAAAGAAGATCAACGGAGAAGACATATCCAGCGTGAGCCCCACGCTTGGCTTCAATATCAAGACGTTCATTCACAGAAAGTGAGCATGGTAACTCAACTCGGATTTTCTCCGCAACTGAGTGGAATCTTCTCTGTTTGATCGGCGTGATGCCACGCGTCACAGATACACTCTCAACATCTGTTAGTGAACAGACCCGCCTTATGCTTTTCTGGTGACGGAAATATCTTTGCTATCAGGGGATGTAGGCGGACAACGAACGCTTCGACCATACTGGCGCAACTACTTTGAACAAACAGATGCCATTGTTTGGGTGGTCGATTCAGGGGACAGAATGCGAATACGGGACTGCAGAGAAGAGCTACACAACCTCCTTCTCGAAGACGTAACATACGTTCCTTGCGCTGGTTACTGACAGCAACTGACCAAATTGTGTGCTAGCGGTTATCTGGAGCTTCTCTGCTTGTCTTCGCGAACAAACAGGATATACATGGCTCGATGTCAGATCTTGAAATCAGCGAGGCCAGTTTCATTGCCATTCAGAGGGTCTCGAGTGATGCTGATGAGTCCATCCAGGCACTGGATCTACCTGGGATCAAATCTCACAACTGGAAGATCTGGTCGTGCAGTGCAGTCACTGGTCTTAATCTGATTCAAGGCCTCGACTGGGTCGTTGAAGATGTAGCTCACAGACTTTACTACAGCTCGACTAGTTTCGCGTAATGTTTTTTCTATCTCGCGCACGGAAAATCTGCTTGTGAACGCCCTTCTTTCACTGAGACGCACCGACCATGTCGATTGAGTGCCGCATGACAGCGTCATTTCCGCAGCATGCAACTGAAAGTACAACCCCATTCTCTAGACGGCCCGCATTTTTCCCCTAGAGAAGGGGCAGGGTGTCGGGTGAACGAGTTACTAGGATGACACGGCCTGCCCGCATGGGTATAACTTTGAGAGAAGCAGAAATCCACAACTACTTCGCGGTTTCACTTGAATTTATCTCCGGCGACGGTCGTTTCGATTACTGAAAGCTCAGCGGTGTTGCGACTGGCTGAAGAACTTTACATATTCACTGCGATTTAAGCGCTGCGTGCCAAGTCGCGTCGCTCGTTGCTCGTTGGCGCCCGGCGCATGCTTTGAGCAGAAGGTAACTGCACACGTAAAAATTGACAGGGAGTTAGGCCTTCAGGATTAGTGCATGAGATTCGAGGGTGCGTGCTCTCAGGGGTTATCGAACCTTGAGATTGTCAAGGCATCTTCACAGGTAAGACTGAAAATGTCAGTGCAGTTGCGGATGAACCAACATTCCGAGTCGGTAGAATGAGGCAGATCGCCTGTGGTCAGGGTACCGTCCAATCACCTACTATGTTTACCCACCCCATTGCATAGCTTGAGGTGGAAATTCGATTTTCCTGAATCAGACTATAGCTATAGTAGAAATTCACGCTGTACATTACACATTTATGAACGATAATCCGATTGTCATGAAACATCTACCATCGTCATATCAGCCCGGATCAACCGGTGCATAATCGTGCCTAGGTAAGAAGAACCATGGATATTTATATAGAGTTTTTCGCGAGATGCGCGGGCAAAACCTCGAGCGAATTCGAGGTAAGATTACGAGAACATACTAGTGGCGCCGACGACCGCTCGATAAACTCGGCTCTGGTGCATGGGGCATATTTCGAGTGTAAAGACTGAAAACGTAGAGCAAGACGAAATGTACTCGAGTGGAAACTCTGAGAAGACTCGAGATAGATGAGCAGAGTTCTTGACGATCATTTGGGGATGCGCTCCGAGTCCGTGCTCGGTTCAGGGCCAAGCTGGGCAGTGTCTGAGGATATTAAAAACACGAGGGATCATCTTTTATAGAGCCTGAAAAACTAGATGGATGATCGATTTAGGCAGGAGTTAGTATCGAGGCTAGTAGGGTCACGGTGATGCATTGAGTCGTAATGCGACGATCGCACTCCGTAACCCTGGCATGGTCCGCGCGTACGGAAGTGAGTCAGAGACATCAATGGAGTGCAAAAGATGAAACACAAGTCGTGAGCGAGGTGAAAATGACTGGTTTACTATGTTCGATAAATGACCGGCTGGACGACATGGTGGCTTCGGTTAGCAACAAAGTTTAGGCTTTGCGGGCGCCGGGGAGGGGAAGCCGGATCACGGTGAGCTGCGCCGGCTGCTGCTCACCGAGCGCGGAACAAAGGGATGAGTGACCGAGTGGGGCACTGACGACAGCGTTCCGACGCACTCGCGGTTACCTAAGGACATGGTCACCCTGGGGGTGAAGGCATTGTTAAAGTATGGTGAGACTAGGTGAAACTACACGTGACGAGTTGAGATGGCATGGTGTCTTGTTGCAACAAGGGCATGCGAGTCGCGGGGACAATAAAAGGAGCGAATGAACGGGTGTGACGAGGCACGGCAGGAGTGGGTGTGGGAATAGTCGGATGTAATAGTGAGCCCTGAGACAAGTGGATTGCCTGTAGAAAACGCAAACTTCCGGAGTGACTTCTTTATTGTGTTGTCACACCCTGAGCATGTGGACATTGTTTATCACCCTTCGCGGAGCTAATAGTCACTGCTGCAACTGCTGCAACGGATCTTTATTCTCGTCATGTTTTACTCCGTCAAAATTACTAGATCTCGATCATCGCCAAGTTCCCGCGAATATCCCATTTCAAATCCAATCTATGCACCGTGTCTATTTCGGTCGGTCTCAGTCCACGATTTCCTCCAAGCGATACCATGACAAGGTCCTCCGTGGGTTTCAACGTATAAAAGGCAGCAGGCCATGGCCCATCTCTTTCCTCCATAGGCTGCTCTGTACTCTTCGTTCTTCCTTCCTCAGGCAGTCTCTTTTTATTCTCAAAAATGTTGAACGCAGCTACCTCTTCCGCCTTGACCTTCTCCTCCACCCCCAATTTCTATCGTTCCCCTTCATCACTTTCAATCGTTCTGCCTAATCCAAAGACTATCATCTCCACTTATGGCAAGTCATTTCGACTTACTCTCCTCTCCCCTGTCATTTATCATCTTCCCTAGCCCGCAGCTCGGTCCTGGCCGTCATGGAGAAAGCCATCACTCGCGGACACCTGACAGTCGCTGATTCTGAAGGTGTTCATCACTTTGGCACACGCTCAAAAGGCTCAAACGACGTCTACCTCAAAGTCGTGAACAACGACTTCTGGTTGCGTATTCTATTGTACGTCCCTCTCCTTGAACTATTTAGTCTGCCCAGGTGCTAATAATACTCCAGCTCTCAAGATCTTGGCTGTAAGTTCATGCTACGTCATATCTTATGACTAGCAATTGATTTCGTTGGTATAGTCAGTGAAGCCTATATGATGGGAGACGTCGAGGTCGACAGCCTAAAAGCTGTCATGGACGTAAGTTCTGTCAACTCCTTTACTGCGGCTCCTCATCAATTCCTTTTCCAATAGCTTTGGCTGGACAACGAGTCTGGAATGGACAACTTGACTTCTGCTGTCTCTCGCGTAACTTCGGCAATCTCCGGCCTGTCCAACGCGTTTCTTGGCCAGACGCGTTCGAAAGCACGTTTAAACGCCATCGCCAGTTATGATCAATCAAATGAACTGTTCAAGGTAACAAAGCTTCTCTTCACGGATATAGTCCGATTTCACACGACTTCACCTCTAGGCCTTCCTCAGTCAGGAGATGATGTACTCCTGCGCCCTATGGACCGAAGCAGAAGGAGGTGTTCGTGGAGATCTGATTTCAGGTCCGACACCCGGAGACTTGGAAGCTGCCCAGCTTCGTAAAATTCGTTATGTTCTCACTGCTGCCAAAGTCAAGCCAGGCGACCGAATCCTAGAATTTGGCTCTGGTTGGGGCGGTATGGCTATCGAGGTCAGTTGCCTCATAAACGCTTGTGCTACTCTCCCTCATCTTCACCTCTTTCAGGCTGCTCGCACTTTTGGCTGCGAAGTAGACACTCTTACACTGTCAAAAGAACAAAAGGCTCTTGCCGAGGAACGCATAAAGGCGGCTGGTCTGCAAGATGTCATTCGCGTTCATCTCATGGACTACCGCGAGATTCCTCCTTCTTTCGAAAAGGCCTTTGACGCGTTTATCAGTATCGAGATGCTCGAGGTATGCAATCAGTTACCAGTGGTGGCATCCTGATGATTTACGCTCCACCGTGAAGCATGTCGGCTCTAAGCACTACCACGATTACTTCAGACTCGTCGACTTTGCTCTCAAGTCCAGCAATGCAACAGCTGTCGTCAGTGCATCGACATTCCCAGAATCGCGATACTCGGGCTATCAGTACGTTGTTTGCATTTCTACGCCTCCACACGCTCATTCAACGATTCAGGCCTGAGGATTTCATGCGCAAATACATGTGGCCCAATTCCTGCCTCCCTAGCGCCACGGCGCTCATTACGGCCGCCAACACCGGTTCAGAAGCGCGTTTCACCCTGGAGGGTGTCGAAAATCACGCAGCTCGTAAGTGCTTTTTCATTTCACATGGCGCATTCAATCACTGATCCTGTGTACGTACAGACTACCCACGGACACTGCGCGAATGGGGTCGTCGTCTTGACGCCAACGTCAGACAAGACTTGATTGTCAAAGACTACCCTAGTTTAAAAGACAAGGCTGAGTTTGATGCTTTCCGACGCAAATGGCAATACCTGTTTGCGTATGCGGGCGCTGGCTTTGCCAAAGGTTACATCACTTGCCACATGCTTACATTCACCCGTCCGGTACGTTGTCATCATTTTTCTCTTAGTCCATTCCTCCTTAATCTCATTCATTAGAATGATTGCCCTGCCACCTGCGACTGAAATGAAAGTGACGCATTGCCTGTTGTCTCGAATCAGGGGTTCGACTGCGGGAATAATTCTCGAAAAGGATCTCATAAACGTCGATGCCTTTAAATGCACATAGAGCCTCGCGCGCATTACATTACTACTTTATTCTTCCGATTATTATGTTGCTGATCTCCTGCTTATCTATTTCGCTCAATAGCGCACATTTCGTTCTAGTCTACTACTGTATCAATATGTTGCATAGATCCGCGACTTTATATCGTAACTGTTGCATTCATACATCTTACCGGCCGTCTCTTATTTACCTACGGGAATACAATGTTTTATGATCCGTTCACCCTTGGTTTGGTAACTTGACTTCGCCGCAACCTGCTGGAATGTAGGGAACTTGCTCCGAGCAGGTGTCAAAGAGCTCGCTCCCCATTGGTGGTGACCTTCGTCTTCCAACTTGACAAATCACCCCTGGACCCTCAGGCTGACTCACTAGGTGAGAAAGATCTCGTTCTTGTCACATCCAATCCGCCGCATCTCGCCATCTGGAAGATTGAGGTTCTGTCGTTTAGCCTTCTATCATAATCTGAAGAAGAGGTTCTGGCAAAGGTGTGAACAGGCACCCCCTCCAGCCGATGTCGACGATGTCTTGTCGCTTCTCTGCAATGTCGGCAGAGGGTGATTGTCGCTCCAGACTAGCCTACTCCTGACGTATAGAATAGAATTTCTCGACAGGCACGTCGGAAATCGCCATCGCTCGCTGCCGTACACAGGGCATATGCTCGTGTCGATGACAATTAGGTTCGAACCAAGTTGGAACGACCTTCGTGGAACTGCCAGCCAGTGGCCGCCACAATATGAATGTCACAGTATGTGTCCCTATTTGTGCCCCGTAATCATTGATGGATCCTGCCACATCGGGTCACACAGACCCGGCGTCTTCCACCCCCAATATTGCTTGGTCGTTAACGCACAATTGAAAACGTAACATACCAAGAAACGCTTTAAGTTTGCGGGTGTAAGGTGTGCTCAGCCTGACATAATCGCATGGCCCCGAACAAGCGATGGCCGCGTGAGATACAATGTGTTAGTGCGACCCAACGTACATCCATGGGTGCAATTGAGCGAATGTCAGATTCGGACAGGGATGTCACAAGTATGTAGCGTCATTTATACGCGTAGTCCGCTCGACAATTAAAAATGATGGATAGAAGAAGTCTTGCCTTATGCATCAGTGAACGCGTGTGACTCACAGATGCACTGCGGTACCGGTGCCACAACATTGTCCTGTGTTTGCAAGAGAATATTTATGTTTCCCTTGTCAAGCCTTCGACGCCCCTGCGACGGTCGCGGTATATATAAGTTCATTCAATAATGGCGTGAGCTGTTTACAAGTAGCGGAGGGAATAACATACGTAAGGTATAGCATAAGAGACAGGTATATGGCGAACAGTAAACCGACAATGAGATCCGCAACATGAAAGCAGCAATGCTGCGTAGTATATTAGATGGTGCCAGTAGGGTCAAGCTTTGAAGTCCATGACTGTAACTCCTTAAATGAGGGTGCGGCGAGTGCGTGCGAGTTCGCAGTAGTGAAGATTGTAAAACAGAATTGTTTCTATATGAAAGCTGAGCATGAGCACATCTGAGATATGAACAAGAGAGCTTACACCCAAAAGCAGCTCTTTTTGTGCGTCGCATTCAAGGTTTGCACCGTGAAGACTGATAACACCGGCTTCCTCCAATTCGTTAGAGTGTGTGTAGATATGTAAATAAGGTCTAAATAAATCGTAAGCAGTGTGCTGCATGGAAAACTTGTTGGGGCTATTTACCTTCGAAGGACAAACCAACGCTTTTCCCATATATTTTGATTGGCGTCTGTCAAAATCAGGAGATGACCTCTTTTCGTGGGTCCGTCACTATGGAGAGGATTAGAGTTCAGGAACATTCGTAAGCACTGAAGTAACCAGGAGCTTGCCTGCGGGACACCAGCGTAGCGGAGGAATTTAGTTTCACGCCTTCCGGAAGCGCACGAGTTGAAGGCTTCCCAGATGCAACAACACGATTGGTCTCTGTAGGCACTTGACTCAGAATGATCTGGGAATAATTAACGTCAGATCATGTAAATCCAGCTTGAACTAGCTTACTTCTCCTGCATGACCAAAGCGTTTTTGCCAGAGACCCAGTGCTTTCCGCAACAGTGCTTCCGAACCCCAAACAGCAGCTCCTGAATCGGGGCGCGCCGGTAAACATGAAGATGCCGACAGCACCCGAGCGGCTTGAACATCCGCCGCCCGTCGTTCCGTTGAAACAAGCCGGTTGTAGTCCTCCACAACTGATATACCACGCGGTTTCCACGTGCTCAGTAACTCCTCGCCGCGCACATATTTTTCCGATGTATCCAACCGCCACAGATCCTGAGGCGAACGTGTCAAAGGAGGTGAAAGGCGCAGGTTGAAGATTGAGCTGATACGGGAGGTGATCTTCCCCGAGTTTAGGAACGTTAGGAATCGGCTCGGCGGGCGTGCGTCCCGTGTCTGAATGGCGACCGCTATGTCCATGCTAAATTGTACTGGTTCACTGCACGTGTCCACAGCAATGGACCAGGCAACCTGTAGTATCACTCGGTGTGCACTCGCCGTGACTCGATTGAGCAGGAGAGAATTATGGACACTTGAGTCCCATAGCGCTTCCGCCGTAAGGGTCCCCGTTCCATCCGGTCTGAACGCAACACTTTGATCTGCCAAAAGCGGGAGCGTAACCATTTCTTTCGATGTCGAGTTGTGTTGCCGTCCTTTCGGATCGAGGAGGCGGACATTTCCCAGACGTATTCTTGTGACATCTGTCCATGGGAGTTGCGGTCCGGAATCTGATGAAAGCACGAGAGTAATTCTGCGCTGCAGTCCCTGATGTAGAGAGAATACCCCCGGATCGAGGCTGCCCTGGGAAAGCACGGGAACTGGAATATACTGACCATCAGCCCCGAGCTCCTTTATCTGGACACAAGCGACTACGTCATGGGCTTGCTCCACAACAAAATCAGTTTCTGAGCGGCGCATCTGGGGCAGGATGACTGGAAGTGTGTCTGTGTGGGCCCCGGAAGGACCTGGCCAGTCATGAACCCTAAGTTCGCGCATCTCATCCCAACGTTCAAGACGCTCCAAATATGTGGGTTTAGCAGCCGCAAAGAACTCTATGGGAGCGTAGCCTTGGCGCAAGTAAGTAATTACCTTGGAAGAAGTCACGATCGAAAACGTGCGTCGAAACTTTAGCTCCGACAGAGAAGATGTCTCCATATCTAGTGCAGTGGATGAGAATATCTCTTCGTTCGTTCGTGATGGTCCCACGAAAGATGATAAACGCAGTTGCAGGTGTAGTGCCGAGAAGTCGTGTGAAGATAGACCTTTGATCGAATCTACGGTTAGGAAGAAGCTGATCTTGCTTCCGGGTGGTATGGCCGACAGGGCTGGGGATGTAGGGCGGGTTGATGCAGGAGTTCCATGCTTCGACGCTTGCAGAACACTGGAAATCTTTATATCCACGCGGCACGACCCTATTGCTTCCGCAGTGTACCGGCAGAATATTGGCACGACTGATGTAGATGATATTCGTCGAGATAAGGGTGCGAGTGATAGGAGGGCATTGCCGATGAATGAAAACTGCGGGGGAGGGGAATCGTAAAAGGGTTCATCCGAACTGAAATGCTGGGTATAGGATGGTCTGTCGATATATGTAGTCAAGTTTCTCATTCGCTTGACTCGCTGCTGAAGGCGATCCAAGGACCAGGTGTAGATAGCATTATGCCGCTTGTCGAGAACCTTGACAGCGACGGAAGGTTGGGTTGCTGATGCTAGTGTGGGATCGGCGACATCACCGAAACCGTCTAGACCTCCGATTGTATCAATTCCAGATATCGGAGCTGCCAGGGACCCGCCCGAAGCAATGGCGAAGTTGTAAGACACCTCCTTGCCCAACTCTTTGCTAATTTGGATGAGACAGTTGATATCTGAAAATTCAAGTAACAACGCACCTAATTACGTTGGCTTCTTTGACAAGCACGGCATTGGACAGAACAGCTTCAGCCATTGAAAATGAGCGATGGGCTCTCCACTTGTCCAGGACTTTGCGAATGAGCCTTAACTGTCTCGCCGTATAAATGACGGGCTCGAAAGGCATAACCTCTTCCTCAGATTCTCCCCGGGCCCGTGCATTGATCATGCGCTTAAGCTGCTGCTGCACCATTTTTAGTTGGTGCTCCATATGATCTTTCTCTACTTTCAAATCTTCCGCCTCACTAGACTCTGTGATAGCTTGAAGACGGGACTCGAGTTGATACTGAACGTCCTTTAGAGGTCCGTCAACGTCAGGTGTACTATGACTCGCCCCGGCTTCAAGGCTTGTGTCATCTGTAGTAGCGTCACTCGAAAAAGGTCGACCTGACTCGCTCCAGACATCGTCCCGAACGCTAAGGCTACTTTCTGGTCGCGGTCTAGAGTTGTGATCTCGCATCGATTTCACCTTCGTGATGCGTTCGAAGAGCCTATTGATATCTTCGTCTGGTAGGTTATCAAGAGCAGGATCCAGGCCAAGGCGTGCGAGAGCGGCTTCTCGACGTGCAAAATTCCAGTCTACATCAGCTTCGTCCGCAGAAGATGCCCTCGATTCCGGGCGCGTGGACGGTGGTACTGAATCGCCTTCTACATCTGCAGCGGAGACACTCAAGTGCATGTTGGATCTCGCCGTAGCACGATCACGTTGTTTGCGAACTTCCTCGGGATTATTAAACCTGAAGACGTGGTGCTCCCCTGAACAATACATGAGTTACTCTCCACCACTAAGAAGAAATGTATTCGTACCAAGGATGATCCGGTATCCAGAACGCAGTTTATAAGACTACATCAATGACATTAAGTTCTTCCCTTTTAAAAACCAATTGATTTACCTGTCCAGGAGAAACTTGCTTGCCGTTCAAGAACTGCGAACATAGTCAGGAAAAATGCAGCTGCGTACGCAAAAGATGGTTCTCACAGTGACGCTCTCTGGCATAGCATGGAGGGTCACTTTGCCGTCTGTGTTCTCAAAGTAACAATGTTCCTCGAGAATATTTTCACCGCTCAGTCGGATGGCGGCAGGCTTTTCGCTGTCCAAACGACCAACCTATCGAATGCTATATGTATATTCAGTGATAATGAGCAAGCGAAGAGTAATCGTACGATGGTTGTGCCAGGTTTGAGTTGGTATATCAAACATTCACTCATGAGAGGATCTGATTAAATATAGGATCAGATTGTGTGTGTGGAGGTCAAATCTCAAGCTCTGACCTTCATTCTGAAACCGTACAATAGAGATTGAACAAAAGACTCTCCACAAAGAAGCGAAATCGACTGACCAAGTTCACTAAGTGAGGCATCTAGAATAAACGCGTCCAGTAGATCAACACGCAGCGCTCCTTTTACGTGTTCCATCCTCACCTTCTTCGGGGTATGTACTCCCACCAAATTCTTCTCGACCGTGATACCAAGCTCTTCAAGCGCCTTCTCCCGCTCTTTTTGTACCTCTTGCGTCCGAGACATCTTCTGCTCCCATGTTTCATTCAAACTCTGCATCAATTTCTCGCTCGTCTCCATCTGCTCCTGCAACTCCGCTTTGGTAACAGTCTTAATCTTTCCATCCTTCGTCTTGTAGGTGACCTTTTGTTTCTCAGGCGGAACATGCGGGTCGAATGTATCCTCTCCGCTGGACGTCGCCACACGTGCTGAGGAGTGTCAACTAGCTGTCAAAGTATAAAACGACGAAGGTTACCTCTAAGCAATTCGAGTTCCTCCTTGAGCTCGCGAACAAGTTTGGCATTGGGGTCCTCGTTTACGACAGCCTTGTTCTTGATCTTCTTCGCTTGGTCAGCATATCGCAGGGTACTCAGCGTCTCCTCATAATCTGCAGGAGAGATTGCGGCTATCATAGCAGTTTTGGAGTTCCCGCCCAAACTGTCTTTCAGCAACCATGTCAAGACCTAGATGAAATTTACAAATAGTCATCATGCAGTAGAAAGAGATGACGCACCGAGTCACGATAAGGCACGAATTCTTCAGCCTTTCCTTTCTTCCCCTTCTTCCCCCCATCCTGGCTCGCAAGTGCAAGAGAAGAAATAACTTTCCCAAGAGTAGTGAGTGATTTATTGATATTGGCTCCTTCCTTCAAACGCTGTCCAGTGGCACCTGTCGAATTAGCCCGCTCAGAACCTGCCAAGTCAACCAAACTGCGTCGCGTCAATTAGATAAATCAAAGAACACCTATCAAAAATTGGCAGCACGAAGAAACGCACCTAATTCGCGACACCTTCTCGGTATCTAGATTTGTGTCTACGTCGTGCCTTTTCATAGTTAACAGTAGCGTAAATACCGCATGGGACCGGGAAGAGGTCTCGTTCATGTTCGTGGCAGCGACGGTGCGCGCTTTATTGCCCTCGTCCATGAGCGTCATCATCTCGTGGTAGCTGCTCACGACTAGCTTCGATAGATCCTCTACATATGGACCCAGGCTAGGATGTTCACGCACTCGAAGGTTTCCTGTGTTCTTTGGATTCAAGAGGTCGCGTACTTTCTCGTTATAGATCTAAGAGCGAAAACCAAAGTAAAGATTTGTGTTAGGGTTCGAAGCATGCGGCGTACCTCGATATAGGAAACCTCTACGGTGAAACTGATGTTGGGGTCTGCAGCCCTCTTGTCCTCTAGACGTATAAACAGCTCGGAACATGTCAAGGGTATTATTCCCTTGTCCGGTCCATCTAGTGGTCATCTCCATAAGTAGCACGCGAGTCATTCATTTCATCACACGTACATCCCATCATACTGTACACCAATCCTCAGTATCATACACCAAAAGAATATGCTTGAACACACCTATATGATTTACCAGATCCTGGTCAAGGCACGTGAGCCATACCCAGTAGCAAAATAAAACGCAAGCATACCAGTCTGCCCATCTGCCAGACCAAAGTAGCATCAGCACACCGTCTCACGAAGACAGCCAAAAAAAAAGAAACCACTCACAAGCCAGAATACAAGCATTAAATCCCGCAAATCCATGATCCAACAACTCCTTTCCCAGGTCGTCATACAAAGTCTGTTGCGAGCAGTACCCCGGTTCATCTCGTGGTCCCGCAGACCAATAACTCCTATCAAAGCTAAAGGCCATCGTCTTGCGTTCCGTAGCGCGTTTTGAATCTTGCTGGGAACCATGTTCCGGTGGGTCAAGGAAAGTCTGGTTGCCCTGCATCCGGATGAGTGGTTTGGCGCCTCGTGCGAGTTCTGCAGGCAAAAATTGGGATGAGTATGAACGATGCATGCGTATCCCTCATAAACGCACCGCGAGAATTGAGAGGTCTACATCGCACCACCACTTTGATGTTGCCGTCTCCTTCGGCCATGTTCAAAGTGGAGTATAAGGCAAGAACTCCGAGCCAATGGTTATGAGTCCTGTGTCAAGAAAATGTTCTATGAGTGAGAAATCTCACAAAAGGATAGTTGTAGCTAGATAATAGGAAGAGTATTGGCCTGGCGGTAGTTTAACGCGTTTCAGCAGGGCATTAAATTCACGTGTGGATTACTAAATCCATGGTCTATCATATGAAACTCCCGATGCATTCAATAAATTGACAACCCAGTTCGACCTCCTCTTCGACGATTCATTCAAGACCGACGAGTCAATCATCAAGGATGCCAAGAATCGACCAGCGTTGCTCAGTTTACTCGCAATCGACTTCAGGTCACGTTCTTTCAAAAAAATATGACATTGGACTTGCCGATGCTCGACCACAATACCGCAAGCTCTCCACTCTGATGAATGAGGTCGTCTTTACAATGGCCCTTGCATTGTCACTGTACATCGCGAGACCCACCTCATCGACAAGAGTGGCAAAAACTGATGTCCGACCTTACGCGTCCCTAGCACCATTTCCCTGACATGTATATGAATCTCATATCTTTATTACAAGCCCGTTCAACATGGACTTGACAACTATAACACTTGACACTTCTCTCTCACAAACAGGGACAGCTTCACAATGACTCTCGCTTCATCGTGATCCCCAGGCGGCGGCGGGCCAACCATAGATGGCGAAGATGATGAATACAGGAATGTATGGAGAGGGTCGGAGGAAGTCATAACTACCGTAGTGTCTCGCAATCATCCAAGGGTAACGTATTCATTAATCGCAAGTACATAAGTTCGACACTGGATATCCCAACCTTTGTGTAAGTTACTTGCATGTTTCTTGGATGGGTTCCGCTCAAACTCTGTAGTACAGCACACACGTCATTCAGTGGACTGTTGCAATCTATAGCTAACTTATATCGTCATTTGACTGATGTTCTGGGTAATCCCGAGTACATACTACTCAGACAATAACTGTCGGACATCATGGTGATCTGCCAAGCATTTCATTCGATGAAAACAGTCCCAAACGGCGCGTACCCCTGTCCCCCCTCAAAGGCCTATGTTGCCACCTAATAGCCATCATTGTCTTCATGCTGAATGTATTGTAATTCATATTCGGATTGACCCGTGCACAAGTGGCAGCTCGCGACATGATCGATAATTCCAGTAGTAAGGTCAACGAATAACCGCACATGGTTAAAGAAGCCGCTCCCGGTCTATTCATAGCAGCGTATCAAGACCTATAATGAGCCCAAACCCTAGCACAATCACAAGAATATGTGAATGAGTGAGGTGTTACGACTTTTATGCTGTGTCGTCGGCAGCCTGAATATGACATGCTTCGAGTGCCTGCCGTCAAAGCAGCCAAGGGAGCGGCACCGAGAATAGGCTGATGAAGGTAAGCGAGTTAAGGTTAAGTCCGCGAGGAACCGATAACACGGAGGTAACACACATGACGACATAATCGACTGTGGACGTGTCGATGGGCGATCATAGTAGATCGTAATCATCGAGCTTTGGAAGATGGTCAGAAATGAATGTGGTTTTTGCAGTCGATCGCTTACCTCGTCGTTGTAGTTCATGATGGTTCTCTTCAACTTGGAAGTGTCAACCCAAGTGACAAAGTCTTCCATGTGTCTGAGAGGCAGTGAGAATATGCAAACGAGATTAATTTTGTAACGCGCCTCGTGACAAGAAAAGCAGGATCGGTGATAGTATCAGGACCGACACGGACGTGACCCTGCTCGATAAATTTTGCAGCCTAAAGAAGTGAGCTGGGAGTGTAAGTTAAACAGGCTTGGACGTACTGCGCTGACTGTTTCTGCCATCTTGCTCATGCACATGAAAACGGCAAGGCGACGCCTGCAAAAAGCAGCGACAGTGAGCTTATTGTCAACGTCGCTCAACTTCGCTTGGGAGTTGAGTACGCCCATATCATAGAGTTTAGAGAGCAGCTGTGACTCCATGCGGGTACGAAACGGGTCTTGAGCCGGTAGAACGGATAGACGATGTGCGAATGATCTTAGGGCACCGCAAAGCTTGTTGTACCTGTGATGATGTTCATGATAGCATGATCGACGGAGGAGTTAGAAGCTTACTTGTGGTAATCTTCTCTGTCCTGGATATGGTACCTGCGAATGACTTTGATCTCACGAATATTTGCATCTTGTTTCCACTTTACAGTCTTTGGTTAATAATTTTATTGAATAGAGCATGAGACATACGTTTAGAAAGTCAACTTTCTTGAGCAATTTCTGCTCGTGGTACTTGAATTTGCGGACCATGAGTTTACTGTTGAATGCTGTGTTTATAAAATTTTGATTCCGGTGATTGTGCTGTCAAGCACGTGGTCAACGAAGGCTGCGTGTGAGAGTCTTGGTAGTACTTGGACTAGATTCAAACTTGGACGACGTCGACTTGGACCCTTGTCGTCCTCCGACCAATCTCAATTAATAGTTTAGCTAGTCGACTTCATCGTCGTCGCCGTCGTCGTCATACTTGTCGAGCCTGTTGTTGTCCTCGTCGTCGTCATCGTCCTACTCTTCACATATCTTTGATCGTCATGAACGTTCGACCTGGCGACATGCTTCGACCGCAGAGCATGGCACAACTCTCCATGAATCCCTCTCCCCACTTTCAACAACAGCCACCACAGCAGCAACAGCAGCCTCCTCTGAATCACGTCTCAGTCATGCCAAATAATCCAATGAACTTACTCGCAGCCCCACAATCCCAAAACAGCAGCATGCCACACACCGCGTATGACTTCAGCCGTCGTCAGTTACACCAGATGCAGCAGCAGCAGCAGCAGCATCAGCAACAACAACAACAACAGCAGCAGCAGCAGCGACAACAACAACAACAGCAGCAGCAGCAGCAGGCACAGAATGTCCAGATGAACACCGCAGCAGTGGCTTCGCAAGCTAATTCACATATGAACTCTATCCCTCAACATCCTCTTCAATCAATCGCTTTCCCGGGTAACATGATGTCCCAAGCTGGAAACAATCTTGGACAGGTCAGAAGAGTCGCCTCTCATCCACAGGCGCTCAATCAGGTCAATCACGTCCAAGCAATCCATTCCGGTCAACCAAATATGCCTGGCATACCTCCAATGAATCCACAAAATAATATCCCCTCTCATTTACGCCAACCATCCGCTCAACCAATGTTGTCTCGTATCCCCGGCTCAATTCCTGGCTCAATGTCACCAGAGTTGTCTCTCACTCTAAATCGCTCTCAAGGTCAAAACCCAATGCGAACTCAATCATCCCAACCCCAGTTGATGAACAGTCTATCACAACCAACTCTTCCTCAAGCCGGAACTCCCACAACGATACCACCAAATGGTTTTCCATCCCACTCGCATCATCCAATCACTTCTTCCCCTCGTCCTACAGGTCCTCCCCAAGGACATGCCCCCAATATGATCATGGGTACACCAGGTCCTTCACAACCCCCCGGTGCTCGTCCAATGAACCCCGGTGATGGAGTATTCATGGGCATCCAGAACCCCCAGTTCAACCCTGGCTTTACCCCTGGAGGTAATCGGATACCGTCCGCCAACCCCTCCTTCCCAACGTTTGTGCCCTCGTCCACCCAGGGTGATATGGAAATGCAGCAGAACATAACAGATGTCATGTCTAATCCAGGCAGTCGTCCTGGATTCCTCACTCCTGCCCAACAGTTTGAGCATATGCAGCCCGATAACAGTTTTAGCAGTAGTTTCAATCAATTAAACGTCCCCCCTCGTCCCCCATCTCACCCTACGTCTGGTGCACATCCTTCTATACCATCTCGACAACCCCCACCTCCCCATCAACACTCTCCGCATCAGCCCGATCCTATGGCAGGTCATGTACAACAACAACCTCCAAGACCCCAGTCTCAGCCACAGGGTCCCTCTGTTAGACCACCATCACAAGCTGGGCCGTCGCAAACACCCCGAGCCTCGCACACCCAGCTTCCGCCTTCCTCCTCCAGCGGTCTCCTTCCTCCTACACGTATACCCCCCGTCACACAAGCACAGACGTCACCGCATCAACAACGGCAGGCAACTCCAGGGCAGCAGCCAATAGCTCCACGGCCGCCACAGTCTTCGACGAATGCTGCTGCTGCACCTCCTGTTACGACCGCGCCATCCTCGGAGCCGACGGTCCCGCCTCCCATTCGCACCTCTCCTGTGTAAGTCTTGTTCGGATTGCTTATCTTGGCTCTACTTATGTGTTCCAAAAGGGTGGCCATGCCCGTTGGTCTTGGGCAGGGTCTTGTTCGATTGCTCCAATTCAGCGGCGTCCTTTCAGCCGAAAACCCCAATGTACGTTATTTCATATTAATATCATTCCTCAATCATGAATCCTCGGCAGAAACATCAGCTATCACATTGGGAAACTGTTGTGAAAGACTATTTCACTCCGAAGGCCATAATGAAATTTACGCTATGGAAAGACAACCAGCGGAATGAAGCAAAGCCTTTTGGTCAGTCGTAAATTTATCAAGTTAAACTCCACTCATCCGTTCCGGCATCAGAAATCGGTGTCCCTATACTGCCTCGGTTTTTTCTAGTCACCACCCAATCCGGCGTCAAATCCATGACACTCTCGCTGGACGGCGCTCGAGAACGGCTACTCTCACAACACCACGCGGTAGTGGAGTGTGTTACAGCTGTTTGGACATACCGATACACCAACGGGTACACAGTCACACTTCGGGGCCCGCTCACAGTCCACGTTCTCCTCATTCCTAACTCAAACACCACCCCCTCTCAAACACCGCCATATTCCCTCAAATTTGATCACCTCCAATTCGATGCAAATCACCACGAAAAGTTCATTGCCTTGGACTCGGTAATGGGTCATAGGCAATCGGAGTCACCAAAGACGCCACGTGTGAGGACGGCACCGACACCAAGTCCGAACGGGACGGTGATGCACAGGATGGATGATGAGAGAATATGGGAAGAACCCAGAGTTATGATCGACCATGCATCGATACCGGGAGAACCTGTGAACGCATTTGGGATTCCGCAAGCTACGATGCGATGTCTGGAGGTACGTCTTTTTCGGCTCCGTGTTTATCTTTGCTAAACGCGAGGCGCGGTAGTTGGCAGAAAGTGTCAGTCAGATGACCGATTTGATCGCATTTGCGAATGAAACAAAGCTAGGACCAATGGGTAATGTTTGCTTGTTGAGACTCTTAATGAACGGTCGCTGACTTGTTGGAACGGTTAGACGCTCTTGCAAAGCTAGCGGACAAGCTACGAGAGGGGTCCCAAGGGGGTCCCTACATGGGCATACCTCTCTCAAACGGGCACTTTCTCCCCTTTCAAACCATGAACGGGCTCTCAACATCACCAGCGGTGACATTGTATCATAGCATGTCTTCATCACCGTCAGTATCGCATCCTGGGCCCTCTGCGCACTCCCCAAAAAACCTCCCTCCTTCGGCTGATAACTCACAAAAGCAGACCAGACCCCCAACTGCATCTGGCACCGCACCGCCCAACTCCTCAAATCCAGCCAATGCACCTACACCTTCCCAATCTGGCATGACAACGCCTTCAATGACCTCGGCTACCCTCAAACGCAAGACCAATGACACCAATTCACCTTCTCAATCAAACGCCGAGCCTTCAAAAAAGACGCGAAAGTTGACCCAGAGACGGTAGTGGATGATATATATATTCGGGATTTCTTTTGTTGCTTCGTCGTCGATCGATCTGAGCGATCGTATTGTTTTGTCGCATTGTATGATGCTGAATATACCAGCTTCGATATCGACATAGTATTCTATCTTTGCTAGGGATGTATCTTGCCACGCTCATTGTCAAGTAGAACTGCTTTACATACACCTGTTTTTATTTATAGCCTTTTCTGTATCATCACACGGCGTGTTCAGCTTCCTCACTTCTTGGCGTATCCAACGACATAGACCATCAAGATGCCATCGTATTGGATATCAAAAATGTTAGTCCATAAAACATGCACGATGCTGTATATGATGCTATAACCCGTCTCTCTAAACACTCTGCATCACGAATAGACAGGTTCATGGCTAAAATCGCACTGATCGCCATATCTGCACCTGTTATTACGTTGAATCAGTTTTAGTCCCACGATCAAGAATTTGGTATGCCTGATGCTCGCCTTCCTTCTGCAAAAAAACTGCATGGTTTTCGTTTACTACTTCTATACGATCCGTCTTCTCCCCGTCCCCGACCACGTCCGCGACCGCGAAACTGTCCCCTATCTGATGCCCATCGCCCGCGGGCACTGCCGTTGTCAGCATATCCTCGACCATAATCACCGGAGGCGGTGTTCGAATTCCAGTTCTGATCTGTGCCTCCAAATTGGGCTTGTACACCGGCTCCAGAGGGGTGCTGGTTGAACAGCGCTTGGGCCTGCTGCATCAATTCCTGCACCTGTTCTGGTGCAATAGGCAATTGTGAAAGCAGTGCAGGATCAAAGCCAAATGATTGGATGCCCGTGCTGTTGGGCGCACTCGTCGAATCAAAACCTCCTGATAATTGACCTACGAGATCAGCGACAGATACGGCGTTGGGCTGGGGTAAATCGGCTTCGCTCCAAAAGAAATTATCGCACTCTGACCCCACTGTCATGGTCTTCACATCCACATCTATCTCGTCATCACCGATGATTGTCGTGGGCTCGCCAGGACTGTCAGGTATCTGTGCTGGCGACATATATAGTGCACCTAAAGCTGTTTGCTCACGCTCCTCCTGAGTCGTCTTTTCTGTACTATTCTGTCCGCGTTGAGACGCTTCGAGATCAAATTCGAGAGCTATAGATTGCGTTTATTAAATGGTGGCGGTTCATGATAACGATGATAATTTGCTCACTTATTGGGTCCGTCCAATCAATAACTTCCTCGAATAGGGGAGCATGTAATGCAGCACCCTCTCCCCGATCCAGATCGCGCAAATTGTGAGCAGTATGAACGCCCTATGTGAACAAAGACACACAAGGTATTCGTGACATCAATATAAGTACCGTACGCCAACATAAAAACGAGTAGAATGCTGACATCAACAGGGTCATCATCGTACACAGCCCGTTCTATCAGCCGGATCGATTCTAGTTGACCATCAGGAGCCCAAGTCACAGTTTTTCTCTTTGTTCTTCCAGAAGTCATCAGGGGCGGCGTAATCGACATTGAAGCTGGTGGCGGTGTCGGCGTTACTGGAGAATCCTTGCGCCCTTTGCCCATCGACTTTAATGCTTCCTGGAACGGATCGATCGATGATGGTTGCGCAACATTGAGATCAGGTTCCCTCTTGACAGGTACTGGGGCTTTCTTGAAGCTTGGTAGCTTGGCTTTCGGCTTCGGCGCAGAAAAGAATGAGGAATCGGAACGAGCATCTTTAACTGCGATCATAGGTTTCGTGTCTTTCTTCACTGCCGTTGGCTTCGACGCGGAGGCAGTAGGCGCTACGGCGGCCTTCTTGGTAGGTGGTGGCGCTTTTGCGGATGGCTGTTCGACAGGCTTTCGCTTTTTGAGCTTCGAGTCTACAAGGCATGAATTGATTAGCGCTTGTTCACTGGTACAACGAACTGACGTGACCCACCCTCAGTTTGAGTATTTTCTGCCTGCTTTTGGGCAGTTTCGACCAATTGCCGCCACCTCCGTTCCAAGTTCGATGCCATGTCCTTGATCGCTGCACATTTGGGTAACACAGAAATCAAACAAGAGTTAGATACATGTAATTTTCGTTGACTCAAGCAAGTAGTAATAATACGACAGACACGCAAACTTCGGTCGCAGGGCCGACATCGTACACGGTTCGTGGAGTCTCTCACGGAGACCGCATGAGTGGATATTTGTGAAACCGAACGCTCACCTGGAGCTGGAGGCTCCTTGACTAACTTGACGATGATCTTGCCTAGCTTTGAGGACTTGAGTGACTCGACTGACAGCGGTAACCTGTCAATGATCTTTGCACAGTATTAGAGGGGACTTGCAGCCTTGGTGATGCGTAACATACGTGAAGTAACGGCATTACAGTGTCAACCAACGGGGTGTCAGACTTCGCTGTGGCAGCAGCTTTAAGCCATTCCCGGGTAATGTCCATAGCAGTGTTATTTTCGGACCACGCCCGAAAGTAATGATTGCCGGCATTATCGCGGATCTTAGTGAGGATTTCCATTCGCAAGGCAGGTTCAACCTCCTCGGAACCAAAGTCGTCGATGAGGTTAACAAGGTTGTTAATAGCGCGTGCACCACCGAACGCGTTGGGCTGTAAAAGAGGTCTGACATCAGTGACAAAAGTATCCTTTCGAGCCTGAATGTTTATCGTCGGTGGTTGTGCAGGAGTAGCAGTGGTGGAGGTCGTTGTGGTTGCTGTGGAAGTTGAAGGTGTTGATGGCGACTGTGCATAGAAGGAAGATAATTGACCCATCATTGTAGAAGTAGGTGAATGAAGAACATGGGGCGAAAGAGTGCCTTGAGACTGTGATGTTGGTTGATGCTGAGTTAAATGCGAAGAATAAAAATGTGCGGGAAGAACATAGGCAGGATTAATGGATAAAGTAGGATGCTGATATTGATATGGATGTCGTGTTTGGGATTGGGGAGTAGTTTGAGCTACATGAGTTGGTGACTGCGTGTATTGTCGGGACGGTTCCGATCCAGATCCGTTCATAGTTGTCAATGCGGGACTGCAACAAATGTGAGAATAAAACGAGCACACGAAGGAGTTAGAGCGCACTCGATCATCATCGGCTGCTGGTTCTGTGCGGGGGGCGATTGATGCTGAGAAGTAGACTGCTGAGAGGAGGTCGTAGAAGTTGCACCATTCAACGTGGAGTAATTCGACAACGGTAGATGAGTTTGTGGATTAGTCCAGGACATTGAACCATATGGTACAGCGTTATAGGGACCGGGAACTGAAGACAGATAAAATGGATTGAATGGACCGCCATAATACGCAGGTGGTTGAGAGATCGCTGAAGACGTTGATGGTCCTATTACAAGAGAGAACCATTATTTTAACATTTTTTCATACAGGGGCGCTCAAGAGCGTGTTTGGGGCACGGGCGCTTATGAATGAGATGCTTACCCGCGAGGTCGCCTATTGTATAGTCGCTCAAATCGAGACTTGGCTGCTGCGCAGTTGTTCCAGGAGGACCTCCTGCTCCATTTGTGGGGGACGACTGTTCTTTCCAGTCGTCGGTGGACGGAGTGCCTCCAGTCAAATTCTGCGTCCAGTTTTGCGCATTCGAATACAAATCCATAAGGACTGTTTTCTTCTTTTTCTGCTGCTTCGTTCTCAAGCGTTATTGGGCAACACTAAACGGCTTATTTCTGTGCAACGAGACGCAAGAAAAGCAGGAAAGAAATGTAGACGGTATACAAGCCTTCTATCACCTTTTTTTTTGCAGTGCGTTCTACGGCTCAAACTGCCTGAGAGACCTGGCTCAGTCGAGGGTGCGAGTTGTCAGCTTCGTCGCCACTGCGAACAACCACATGATCTTCTTTTTTCAATCTCCGATACAATAATCAAACTCGGCGACTCGGCAGAGTCAGGTCGCCATCAACGTTGTCATTAACGTCTATACAGTTGACACGTCCAAGTACTACAACACGTGTGGGCCCTACAAGACGGTCTAATGATAAGGAATGATAATCAAGATTCTTTCTTATCATTAGACTACGGGTCGCCATAGTCTCTGCACAGGTTTGCGCTTAACTTTCATTACCTGATTTCCTATTAGCTACAATTGTTTCAATAGGAACCCTAATAGTCGTCAACAAACAAAAGTTTATAATTGCTTACAAGCGTCAACAAGTTTGTTGATTTTTCACATTTGAATCCTTTCCTTGTCTTTTTCTCACTACGTCTCTCCTTTCCTAATAATCATGCCACCTAAAGAGCCAAAAGAAGAACTTGACCTTGATGAGAAGAAGGCTCAGGTCCGTATACATTTTCTATTCATCGCGTCTGCTCACTATAGACGCGTTCTCCTATTTAGCTCGCGATCAAATTCAACAATGCCGCGCGTCAGTTCAGTGCTCTTGCCGAAGTCCTTTCCAAGGCCGTCGCCGAAGTACCCATCGACGAACCCACTGTAAACAATCTCACCGAACTTCTGAACGCGGCAATCGCGAAACCATCGCGTAAGCGTAAGCTTGTCACGGCTGAGATCGGCGAGAATGGTCTCCCCAGGAAGAGGAAACGCGAAAAGAGAATCAAGGATCCCAATGCACCAAAGGGTCCTGCCTCCGCCTACATCCTGTTCCAAAATGATATTCGTTCTGCCTACAAGAAAGAACATCCAGACATGTCTAACAAGGAGCTACTGAGACTCATCGGCGACCAGTGGAAAGCATTGTCCGATGACAAGAAAGATGTACGTGCATGTCAAACGTATGTACATGATCGTTGTTCATCCATACCATCAGTTCTACCGTGATCAGCACGGCAAGGCCAAGAAGAAACACGAAGTTGACCTTGCCGCCTATAACGCCCAAAACCCGGACCACGTTCCTACAGAGGCCAAGGACAGCGGGAAGAAGAAAAAGAAGAATGAAGAGGATGATGTGACCCCCGCAACGAAAGAAGTTGCGAAAGCTGTTCCCAAGACCACCAAGAAGGCCACTGCTCCCGTATGCTCTATTGTGCCAGCTATGACCTCCGCTGACGTTGCTGATCAGAAGGCTGGCAAGGTGGTTCCAAAAACTAAAGAGGTTGTTGAAAGTTCGGGATCTGAGGCAGAGGATGCGTCGGAAGTTGAAGTCTCAGATGCAGAGTCGTCAGACGATGAACCGGTCCCGCCGAAAGCCAAAGCTAAGGCGACCACGGATGAAGACTCCGAGTCCGATTCTGAAGTTGACACATCTTCTGAAGAAGAAGTTCCTCCTCCGCCTCCCGCAAAGAAGTCCAGAAAATAATGTCAAAAGTTCTCTGAATCGGTTCTTTGTTGGTTATCTTTGATCTTCGTATGATACATATACTCCACTATTTTATCGTCAGCAAGCATATGGCTATTGATTCTTTTGAATACTATACATACTATTGTTCAAGGACCCTCTTTTCAGCCCATTGGTCGGATGTAGGGCTTACGTATACTGCGCATATTATAAACAGCAATCCTGTGCCCGGACCCACCCATTTATTATGCGTGACTGTCAGATATGCCAGCGGCTGACCGGTGGCCACTATATAAACAGTAATCCGCAACCCCGCCAACGTTATCATCTTCGTTTCAACTTTCCTTACCATGTCCTCTCCTCCCCCAAATCCTGATTCAAGGCCTCTTCCGAGAGGTTGGATCGCCCAATATAACTGGGAGTATGTCTATCATAATCTGATAATCCCTCGTAAGAGCTTCTAATCATCATACTTTATAGGTACAAAGCATGGTGTGTATCACGTTCTCGCAAGGCTTCTTGACGCCTCCTTATCTATATACGATCGTACGCAATGCAGGTTTTATGTGAATGAGATGGAACAACCCCCTCGCTCATCTTGGGAACATCCCCTTGGCCCGCCTCAATATACTCCTCCCCCCGGACCTCCCCCTCTTAATCGTGACTCCAACCGCTCTCCTTATGAAGGCGGTTACAACCAGGGTCCCGCTCCAGGAGGCTACGCGCCCTCTTACGGAGGTGGGTATGGCGGCAATGCACCTCCCGGTGGGTATGGGGGTTACCAGGGCTACCCACCTGCAGGAGACAGAGGTAAGAGTCGGTGAACCATCCGTGTTAAATCATAATCATCAAACTATTTTGCTAGGCTTCTTTGGCAGGACGCCTTCCCAGCCCCAGCAGCCTGTTTACGTGCAGCAGCAGGCTCCTCCGAGGAAGAGCGGACCTGGGATAGGCACTGCTCTGTTAGCTGGTAAGTTTTAGTTTGCTGTGCAATATTGATGATTCTAATGCCCGGATCAGGCGGTGCAGGTCTGGTAGGCGGTGCACTCCTCATGGACGCCTTCGAGGACCATGAAGATAATGTAAGAGAAGAGGCTTATGACCAAGGCAAGTCTCGTTGTTTGTGTGTCCGGAACACAGCTAAACATCCAGCAGGGTACGACAATGGTTATGACAATGGTAACGATGGCGGTGATTACGGAGGAGGAGGCGACTGGTAAACGACATTCTTGGTTAAGTAACGCAAATGCATGATGCAGGCGCCTATAACTCTAGTGTGGTGGGTTTGTGTTTGTATATAGTACTTTGGATTTGTGCAACGGAAGTCCCTTGTGGCACCATATAAGTACTACATAGTGCCAAGGCTATACAGCCTTCTGCGACTTTTTATGGGTCTATTCCTTCTCTAGTACCGACTTGGCCATAACCTATTCCAAACCTGTTCAGCTTGTTATGGTACCGTGGGCATAACTAGTAAGAGGAAACGACTATTAATATTTTTATTTCTCTATGCTCTATTCATAAGGGTTGGTCTAGGCCGGGAGACTAGTCACTGACCGCCAACTGTAGCCATTGGACCAAAAACCAATGAATTTACTCTTTCGGAATTGGAATGAATAAAGTTATAGAGTTACTATATGCCACTTCGAAGCTTCAAGTTGCGCCAACGCATCATGCATGCATCGAGAGCTTTGCTAAGCTCTGTATTGCGGCAAACTGGCAGGAGGAGTCGTGCCTTCGTCGTGCCGTAATTTTTTTTTGAGGCTCTACCGTGTCTGCGAGGTGGCAACAATTGTTGAAATTCACTACTGTTAATTTACCGTTGTCCACTGGGATCCACGCCGATGGTCATCATCATTCAAGGGAAGACAATTTCAGATACCAAGTGAGAATGAGCCCATGCGGTGCTTGGTTTTCTGCTTTCTTGGCGCATGTTAACGTTGATTCATCAGCCCTACATCAGTCACAGCCTTGATATAGGCCCTGATATAGATATGTTAACAGACAGACGAGCCTAGACAAGGACCAGTATATTCGCGGGTACCTTGATGTACCTTGCATCGTGTTCAGATATAGTACATTGAGTTTTTGGTCCGTCTGATCTTCAGCTTCAATCATCCCCCACGAATGAGCTTTTATACTGGTGTCGTGCCCGCAGACGCGCCCTCTGCACAGGCTGGAATGAATTGGTGAGTGAATTGAAAGAATTTTGGGATTCTAAAATCTCACTTCATGATCAAGGTCCGCCCACCAACAGACTCGGACAAATTCCCAGTCTCCGACAACTGTCAGGGCTACGACTAATTCTAGCAATTTCGCAGCACCAGTCACTCCTGCGCAAGCATACGCGCACTCTGTTACCTCTGGACAGCCTGTTTTACAATACACCATCGAGCGCCGGCAGCTAGAGAGACCAGCTGGTCAACAGCCGGCGCAAAATTTGCAGTCTCCAATCGATGATTCCGCGTCTGCGCGCGGTCACTTATACGCCCAGCGTCTGTATGCCAGCTCTAAGCTAGGCAGGCAGCCCCAAGCCCAAGCCCAAACCCAGCAACAGCCCACCAGGAGTCAGCCCTCTTCTGGACCTGGAGAATTTCCAGGAAACAGAGTTCCGTCTGGCCCGCGGGCTCCTTATGGTGCCAGAGCGTCTCTCATACTGAATATGGGTCACGTCGACACTCCTCAAACTGTTTCCGCCAATGATTTCTACCATAGCAGTGTCTCACAACTTAGTCTTCAGTCACCGGTACCTGGTCGAGGCACCACTTCCCCAGGAGCTCCGCGTCCTCAGGTAGCAATAGGTTCCGGTTCAGGTATCTCCGTGGCCCATGCCTCAGTTCCCAGCCAGGCACCCCACGGCCTGCAAGCACCCACTAGCTGTGGCCCAGTTCCAGTGGAACTCTCCGATGGGCATCTGCCATCGCCAGCTGGTGATTCCCGACGGTCAAGTCAGGCGGGGTTGCACAGTAGGAGCGCACCCAGTACAACAATACATGTGATGCCAGGCAGGGCGACGTCATCAGACCTTCCTTTGCAGCCTGAGAGCGTGAACAATGTCATAGCTTCGCCACCAGAGACACTCCCAGGGGAGTTTATCCCACACTCGGAGGACTATTCAGGAGTTTCAGCATATGTGGAAGCGATCACTCCTAACCCCGAGCCCGTGACTCAACCTAGTGATCTCTTGCTTGCACCCATACAGACTGGGAGTCTTGATGTCGGCATTTCCGAAGAAGTACCGTTATATTCCCTCGTTGATGACGAACCTCCTCCCCCAGACTTCGACGAGTCGCAATCTATGTGCAACGTGACAAGGGCGAGCGCGTATCACACTGAATCACCCGTAGTGCTAGCACCTCCTGATGTACCCTCACCCACACCGCACGAGTCTGGTACTGTATCTGGGGCCGTACATTCTGCAGGTGCGGTTGCCCCCTCATTTGTTGGAACACCTCGCTCACTTTCTCCAGAACCTCTTTCGAGATCTCCGCGAACTTCGTTGGCTATGCCAGAAGTAGCGTCATACCTTGTGGAGAAAGTGCCTGAGGATGTTAAGGAGAAATCATATGCTTACTCTGCAAATGTCTCAATGCCTGAGTTCCCTGAGAAGTCATCATCGTACCCATCCATGGAAGCTTCATCGTCATCTCGAACACTATCCGAACGGGTGCCTTCATACAGGCAACCTAGAAATATCACCACTCCTCAGGACATTCCTCATCCTCGTATTTCCCCGGAGGTCTCCCCACACAATGACGGCTCTGCGATGGCCTTTTCCACAGCACCCGCTCTTCCACAGAGGCGTCCGGTAGCTTCTACACCAGCACCCATCACAGCTTCTGCACCTCCACCCACGATGCCTACACCTCCTTCATCAAGCCCAAAGGCGTCTGCTGTGAACCCGGTTGAAGTTCGACCGGCAACCTCCTTGCTTCTTCGACCCGGCAGCAGCCACCAACCGAGGCCATCTCTTCCTCCAAGGGCCAACCCTCCTTCGTCAGTGGGCACCCCACCTTTTGTTGCCGCTTCTGCCGGAACGACCTCTCAGATGTATGCAGTTTCTCCCACGCCTCTTCCTTCGCCCCCCCTCCCCCGGCGTTCTCGGGGCCCATTAGCACTCTCTGCATCATCAACCGGTAACCGTCCTGCAGAGTTCAGACCCCAGATATCTCCGGAAGTATCCCCTACACTGCAAGGACAGGCTCCTTACCAGTCACCGCGTGAAAGCTTCCAGCCTCCCGCAGAGTTCAGGCCCCAGCTTTCTCCGGCTGTGTCCCCTACACAGCAAGGATACACACAGGCTCCTTACCAGTCGCCGCGCCAAAGCTTGCAATCACAGGCTTCGCCGTTGCCCCCACCGCAACAACCAAGAGCACTAACGTCACGTGCTCAACCGGTTCAATCTAGCAGGGGACTTGGAACAAATATTGTGAAAGGTCTAGCAGGAGGCGTTCTTGGTCTGCTCGGCGGGGCTGTGCTCGCTGAGACACTTGGTGATGGCGATATTGTTGACAATATCTCTGATAGTATGAATGGGATGACGTTTGGAGACCCTGCAGATGGCCAGTTCGACCTCAATATGGGCACTGGTGATGTTATAGGGAACGGATTCGACGCTACGGGGAATTTTCAAGGAGACCAGACATTCTCTGGGGACTCCTTTGATGCTATGGTGAACTTCCAAGGAGGCCAGACATTCTCTGGGGACTCCTTTGACGCTACGGCGAACTTTCAAGGAGACCAGGCATTCTCTGGGGACTCCTTTGACGCTACAGGGAACTTTCAAGGAGGCCAGACATTCTCTGGGGACTCCTTTGACGCTACGGCGAACTTTCAAGGAGACCAGGCATTCTCTGGGGACTCCTTTGACGCTACGGCGAACTTTCAAGGAGGCCAGACATTCACCGGGGACTCCTTTAATGCTACCGAGAACTTTCAGGGAGATCAGACATTCATCGGGGACTCCTTTAACGCTACCGGGAACTTTCAGGGAGACCAGACATTTGCCGGGGACTCCTTCAACACTACAGGGGACTTTCAAGGAGACCAGACATCTGCCGGGGACTCCTTCAACCAAACATACTATCAAGGAGACCAGTCATTTGCCGGAGACTCCTTCGGCCAAACATACATGTCTTATCAGACCATGGGGAATGGAGTCGACCCAAACCAATTCCAGGGACAGTCATCTATGCAGCCCGGTTCATACTTTGTGTCGGAACAGATTCAAGAGACCGAGCAAATCGAAATCACGCAGACATATGGATCCCAGGGTCCACAGACAACGGCTCCGCCACAACAAACTATGATGTCGGGCACCCCCAATACTGGTCGCCCTCCTAAGCCGCAGATGGGATACGCACAGACAGGTACGTCTATTCATTTCCATGGAACGTCTCTTGACCACTTTACCACAACAGGCTACCCTAGGCCGACTCAGCAAAATGGACAATCCATGCACCCCATGGCATCTCAAACTGCTCAACCACACACTGCCACGCCGTTCTCACAATATCACCCGTCTGTCAATCCTGCTTCTCAGCAGGGCACGCATCCACTTTCTCACCATCACGTATCCCCACAAAGCTCTCACACATCTCACACCCAGAGCCCGTACATGAATCATGCTGCTTACCCCTCCTTCGGGACCTCCACTCATACTATGCACTCGCAGGGTCCGCCAAGACCAGCCCAGTATGCTGCGAATCACAGTCACGGCACCGCCCCTCACCATGCTCATTCGCCCCACTCCCAGGCGGGATACTCCGTTCATCCCGCACAACATCATGCTCAGGGAAACTTGCATCAGGGTCACACCGGTCAACATCCTCCGAGTACTGGTCTAAACAAAACAATGCTTGCAAAACAATTTGTCAAGGGCGCGTTGATGGCTGGCGGTGTTCTTGCAAATCTGAGTATGAGGAATAGGAATGCGGAGAATGAAGGATACTCATAATTGCTGGCTCTCAATCATCGATCGTATGTTAATCAGCTTGAACATAGAATTCAGATGTGAACATGGAATATGTATATAGTACGGGCCACCATTACTAGTCTGACTTAATATATATGATGTAGTGCTCTTCAATCTTGTTATTATTAGGCAGTTTTTCACCCTCTTGTTTGGAAAGTTTTCCCTCTTGGACACCAGTCATTTTCTACTATGCATTTGACAGTAGCAGCATTCTAATTGGCATTGGCTTCAACATCAAGATCGAGACTCGAATATTCGACTAGGTCGATCTTGTAGCACTGCAAGAAAGGCTGAGTCGCTGGGACCAGTTCAATATAATAAGCTTCTTTTGATCCGTCGTGGGTTAGAAGGACGCTGATTCACCTAGTCCCACAGGGGAGTTACCGCTACCCAGTCTTCAGAGTCCACAGGAGAAAGCCCTGTGGCACTAGCACTTGTTACGGGGAAAGTCGCAAATCGTAAGTTACATTCCGCGTTCGTGTACTTCCCTACTAACTTATATTGTACCTACGCCGGTAGCGCATCCGTATCTTCTGGCAGCAATGCCCGCCCTCGTGCCAGCGTTCGCCGTGCCCAACAGCGAGCACATTCATTTCGTAGCGCACCCATTATACAATGACACGCACTGCTGTGGGAGCAAATAAATGGCATTAAAGCAGGCTATATAGGAGGAATGGCATACAGTAGATAAATGTAATATATAGTGCTACATGGCAGAGAGTGAAGGGGAATGTGATTACGGCTGGGAGGGCGCAGCATAAATGAGGGAAGCGATTGTGGATCAGCCAAAGGATGCTAGATGCGGGTGATGTTGCGAGGTCCGGGAATCGAATGGGGGTGCTAGGCTCAGGTAGCGGCGTTGAAGAAGGGGCGAGGGGAAGGTGGGGTTGGGCACAATGAAGGTAATGACGGCTCGGTGAAGCTGAGAGGGCGCGTTTGAATGAAGACATAGCGTGAATGAGGGAGGGCACAGTTGGGGTAGATGTGGTGCTAGATGGGTGTATTTGGTGGTAAAAGCGTGCTGTCGGGAGGAAACGGTTACGCAGTGGTAGAGAGCTTGAGGGATGGGATGGCGCAGCTAAGTGTAGTTTGATGGCGGGAGGGTACTGGAAGGAGGCGCTCTCAGGTGAAATTAGGGTGGTGGAGATGCTCAGCACCCGCAAAAACTAGGCGAGTCGCGGAAGCGATGTCATGGTGCGGTGAGAGAAATGGCGTGCTGAGCGCTGATTAATCGATTGATGAAATCAAGTGTGCATATCGGAGAATCACCGAAGTTGGTCGGACCAAGTCTTTTGTCATACCACGATACCAGTACTGCCTTCAACGTTTCGTTAAACGTCTCACATATGTATTTATTGTGCTGGATGTACACTATTGTCAGGAGCTAACTATCTATACAGATTCGAAGAAATAAGAAATTGAGTGTACGGTACCAGTATGACAGTGGAATGCGGGTTCCACAGAAGCAGGCCGCAGAGAAATGTGCATACTTGCATGTTTACTTGAAAGCTACGCAGACTCGGAGATAGAAGATTCTAAATGGATCTATCACCAAATGCAATGACGAATATTAGTGAGCAACATCCTATTCTGACTATTACTGCTCTCGCAATTGAGGTTTTAAAATGCCCATCAGGTCGCGCCATCACTCTTCATTTACCCTGGCAAGGATGTTTGTCACTGCGCGATCTATTGTATTAAAAATGTCCACTAAAGCTAATCTATTGGCTGTTTCGCAGGTTTTGCTTGTGCTAGATGCATTGTCTCCTCCAGCAGCCACTGTATCTGCATCCATTGTCGACTTGGGTTATGCCCAGTATCAGGGTTCTGTTGACATGGCGACAAACATCACCAGCTTCCTTGGAATACGATACGCGGCTCCTCCAGTTGGTGCGTTCAGTTCTGTTCGTTGCATATCATCTCAGCGCACACACCAAGCACATAGGCGACTTGAGATGGGCAGTCCCGCAGCCTCCGCCGACCATCTCTGGGGTTCAGCAAGCTACCATACAACCAAACGAATGCAACCAAGCACCTGCAGGCAGCTCTTCGACAAATCCGTTTGAAAGCACCTCCATGAAGAAAAGGGCTATTGGTCAATCTGAAGATTGTTTATTCTTGAAGTAAGCTCTGCCATCGAACGATGATGTTGACGCTTACAACTGGTGGTTATGTCCGGTAGTGTATACACCCCCGGAAATGAAGTGGTGACCACTCCGGTAGGAGGTCTCCCAGTTGTCGTTTGGATTCACGGAGGAGGGTATATCCAAGGATCTGCAAACTTATACAATGGCGCGGATTTGATTGTAGACTCGAATTACGGTGTCATCACTGTCGTAATTCAGTACCGCCTCGGTTTATTTGGTATGTCTTTGCCGTCTCCTCTTGGTTTCAAATGCATGTTAAGGTGCATGCACTGCCAATTAGGTTTTCTTTCTGGGGAAGTGGTCAAGGAAGGGGGTGCACTCAATGCTGGACTACGTATGTGATCATCATGGTCTAACAGATTCCGCTGAACTCAATATTCTCAGTTGACCAGAATTATGCGTTACAGTGGGTTCAGGCCTACGTGAGCAGAGCTCTTTACTTGCATGGTGTACCCCAGCTGATAGGAAGCTTACCTGGATAGATAAGCAGCTTCGGCGGTGACCCCACAAAGGTCACGATTTGGGGACAGTCCGCTGGTGAGCAGTGCTAAGCACTCTTTGTCATCATCATTTTGTTTACTACTTTGTTCAGGCGGTGGTTCCGTGCTGCAGCATCTTGTTGCTCATGGAGGAAACACGCAGCCTCCCCTCTTCAGATTCGCCATGACGAATTCTATGATGCTGCCCTCCCAATACGACTATAATGACCGGATTCCAGAGGTGATTCTTATTCACATGGCCGAAATCTGCAGTGCGCTGAATTCCGCTATCAGATGTTGTATAGTGAGGTTGTCAACGGAACAAAGTAAATTCTTTTATAGTCACATGCAGCCATTCCCTATCTAATTCCTCCACTCACAGCTGTTCCTCAAGTTCGGACACCCTCTCTTGTTTGCGCGCCGCAGATGTCAATACACTGCAAACCTTGAACTATAACATTAATGTCAACGGGTTCTTTGGCACGCCCGTGTTCGTCCCTGTTGTGGATGGCACTTTCATTTTGGAGAGGCCTACCGTAACGATAAGGAAAGGCCGTTTGAATGGCGTACGATCTATGTATGGAGCTATCTGAGGAAAAAAAACTGAGGCCCTTTCTTTCTTAGAATTATCTTCTTTCCATTACCAATTCGCATGAAGGCAATATTTTCGTCAACCAATCGACGACATTGGATGTTGCAGATTATGTCAAGGCGCTTTTCCCGAACTTCGGTGCTGCTCAAGTTTCTGGAGCGGTGAGGATGTACCAGAACCACGGAAGTAATGTTGACCAGGCAAATCTTGTGATGGGTGAATGTACGTGTGTCTTTGAATGAATCATCGCTGTCCCTGATTTCATGGGTCGCTTCAGCAACATTTATCTGCCCCACATATTATCTCCTCTCAGCACTTGAAGAACGAGCGTGGAAAGTGAGTTCGAGGTAACTCGCAATTTATTTGCACTAAACACAAGTAGGGCGAGTTTGCAATCCCGCCTGCCCTGCATGGTTATGATGTTCCATACTACTTCACTTCGTATCCGTAAGTTGAAGCAATAGGGTCCAACCTATTCTGATTGTATACTGTTTCAGGATTCCATACAACAATTCACAGTTCATCACTGCTTTCTCGAATTCATTCATGGCTATGGCCATGTTTGGGACTCCTGGCCGTAGATACGCCTCGGGGGATATCACACCTTCCTGGAGTTCCTGGCGACATAATTCGACAGAGATGATGTTCAACGAGACATCCGCAGGAATACCTAACGTTTACACTTTCAAGACTGATGGCGCCTTGCTGGAGCGTTGCGCGTGAGTACCATAATTGTGGCCAACCAAGGTGCTGAAACTAAAGGCACGTAGCTACTGGCAAGACGTGTCAGTGTATTCGGCGCAATGAATAGAAGTTGAGCACTGCTCTGGTGTCTGCGTGAGCTGAATAGTCCTGCGACTTTGTTGTCTGTATATCTCCTTCCAGCAGCTTCTCACAAATGTTTCTGTTCATAGGATTACTGTGCGGCGAGACTTTGCGTTAATCACAATAACTGTTGGTTGATATCAGTTGGCGGCTATGACCACAGCCTGCTGTCAGATCTTCCAATCTGAATCCATCCGCTGTCAGGCCTTCCCACGACGACCCTACTGCAACGAAGACGCATTATTCTTTTTTATGAGTGGGCGATGAGTTTGTTCGAGACACTCAATTGGCTGGCTGTGCAGCTCAACTGCTTGCGGACGTTCAAGTCAATAATGAACTGGCCTGATCATGACCCACTGTGCCGCAGTCTTTTCGGAGATGATCGAGCTGTATAGCACTTGCTTGGAGTCAGATGATGATGGTCATACGAGCATAGCCTGACTAAAGTGCAAATGCCGAAATGAAAGGATATTCGTCACCGACAGCGTCGGACAAGAGCAGAGAGAAATGGCAATTGGTGAAATCAAGTATGATCAATCTTTTTGGTCGCCGAGGCTTGGTTAAATTGGCTGACTTCCCGCAGCATTTAGAACTCTAGACTTCGTTCTAAATCCTAAAATTCGGAGATTCGGCCACGGGTTGAATAAAATTTATTACCTCATTCCGCTTACTGAACCTTAAACATGGCATACAACACCACTGACAAAAACCTGCTCTCCCTTCAGTGCTCTGGCTGATGAAAATGAGGATGAAGATGATGAGATATGAAGGAGGCACATCATGACTGTTGGTATGTAGACGTATATTGATTGAATTCTTCCATCATTACCACACGCCGCCTTTTATGTAAAACCATCATGAATGCTTCACATAAGTGTTTATTGTCTTGGATGCACACTATTGGCAGGAACTTATGTGGATATCTATCTATTGCAGATTCAAAGAAATAAGAAATCGAGTGTACGGTATAATGCTGTGTCCGTGGAAGGAGCCTGCGGCAGGGAAGCATACACACTCCGAGTCGTGCATGTATATGCTGACTAGAGATTCTAAATGGATCTATCACTAAATGGAGTGGTGATTCAGAATGTCAGTGAGCGGCATTGATTGCTGTATCCTATTCTGACTAGCACTGCTCTCGCAATTGAGGTTTTTAAATGCCCATCAGGTTGTGCCATCACTCTTCAAGATCACCCTGGTTAAGGATGTTTGTTACTGCACGATCTATGGGATTGAAAATTTTCACTAAAGCCAATCTATTGGCTGTTTCGGAGGTTTTGCTTGCGCTAGAAGCGTTGTCGTCTCCGGCAGCCACTGTATCTGCATCCATCGTCGACTTGGGTTATGCCCAGTACCAGGGTTCTGTTAACACGACGACAAATATCACCAGCTTCCTTGGAATACGCTATGCGGCTCCTCCAATTGGTGCGTTTAGTTCTGTTTGTTGCATACAGTCTCAGCCCACACGCCAAGCGAATAGGTGACTTGAGATGGGCAGCCCCGCAGCCTCCGCCGACCATCTCTGGGGTTCAGCAAGCTACCGCACAACCAAATGAATGCAATCAAGCACCTGCAGGCAGCTCTTTGACAAATCCGTTTGAAAGCACCTCCATGAAGAAAAGGGCTATTGGTCAATCTGAAGACTGTTTATTCTTGAAGTAAGCTCTGCCATCGAACGATGATGTTGACGCTTACAACTGGTGGTTACGTCCGGTAGTGTATACACCCCCGGAAATGAAGTGGTGGCCACTCCGGTAGGAGGGCTTCCAGTTATCGTTTGGATTCACGGAGGGGGGTATGTTCAGGGATCTGCAAACTCATACAATGGCGCAGATTTAATTATAGACTCGAATTACGGTGTTATCACCGTCGTGATTCAGTACCGCCTCGGTTTATTTGGTATGTCTTTGCTGTCTCCTCTCATTTTCAAATGCATACTGAGGTGTATACACTGCTGATTAGGTTTTCTTTCTGGGGAAGCGGTCAAGGAAGGGGGTGCACCCAATGCTGGACTACGTAGGCGATCATCATAGTCTGACAGTCATTCAGCTGACTTTCATACTTTAAGTCGACCAGAATTATGCGTTACAGTGGGTTCAGGCCTACGTGAGCAGAGCTCTTTACTTGCATAGTGTGCCCCAGCTGATAGCAAACTTATTTGGATAGATAAGCAGCTTCGGCGGAGACTCCACAAAGGTCACGATTTGGGGACAGTCCGCTGGTGAGCAGTGCTAAGCACTCTTTGTCATCATCATTTTTGTTTACTACTTTGTTCAGGTGGTGGTTCCGTGCTGCAGCATCTTGTTGCTCATGGAGGAAACACGCAGCCTCCCCTCTTCAGATTCGCCATGACGAATTCCATGGCGCTGCCATCCCAATACAACTATAATGACAGGATTCCAGAGGTGATTCTTGTTCACATGGCTGATGTCCGCAGGGTGCTGAATCCCACTACCAGATGTTGTATGGTGAGGTCGTCAATGGAACAAAGTAAATCCTCTCATAGTTACATGCAGCCATTCCCCATCTAATCCCTCCACTCGCAGCTGTTCCTCGAGTTCGGATACCCTCTCTTGTTTGCGCGCTGCAGACGTCAATACGCTGCAGACCTTGAACTATAACATTAATGTCAACGGGTTCTTTGGCACGCCCGTGTTCGTCCCTGTTGTGGATGGCACTTTCATTTTGGAGAGGCCTACCGTAACAATAAGGAAAGGCCATTTGAATGGCGTACGACCTATGAATGCAATCTTAGAAAACAACTGAGGCCCTTTCTCTTTTAGAACCATCTTCTTTCTGTGACCAATTCGCATGAAGGCAACAGTTTCGTCAACCAATCGATGACATTGGATGTTGCAGATTATGTCAAGACGCTTTTCCCGAACTTCGGTTCTGCTCAAGTTTCTGGAGCGGTGAGGATGTACCAGAACCACGGAAGTAATGTTGACCAGGCAAATCTTGTGATGGGTGAATGTACGTGTGCCTTTGATGGAATTATCGCTGTTCCTGATTTCGTGGGTCGTTTCAGCAACATTTATCTGCCCCACATATTATCTCCTCTCAGCACTCGGAGAACGAGCATGGAAAGTGAGTTCGAGGCAACTCGCAATTTGTGTGCACTAAACGAAAGTAGGGCGAGTTTGCAATCCCGCCTGCCCTGCATGGAACTGATGTTCCATACTACTTCACTTCGTATCCGTAAGTTGAAGCAATAGATCCAATCTATTCTGATTGTATACTGTTTCAGGATTCCATACAACAATTCGCAGTTCATCACTGCTTTCTCGAATTCATTCATGGCTATGGCCATGTTTGAGACTCCTGACCACAGATACACTCCGGGGGATATCACACCTTCCTGGAGTTCCTGGCGACATAATTCGACAGAGATGATGTTCAACAAGACATCCGCAGGAGTACCCGAAGTTTATACTTTCAAGACCGATAGCGCCTTGCTGGAGCGTTGCGCGTGAGTACCACATTTATGACGAACCAAGGTGCTGAGCTAAAAGCACGTACATAGCTACTGGCAAAACGTGTCGGCGTATTCAGCGCAATGAATAGATGTTGACCGATGCGACATGTTTGACACCCGTATATCTCCGTCCAGCAGCTTGTCACAGAGGTTTCTGGTCGTAGGATTACTGCGCGGCGAGACTTTGTGTTAATCACAAGATCCGTTGGTTCATATTGGTTGACGGTGGCTACGATCACAGCCTGCCGGCGATGTCGGATCTTCCAATCTGAGTATATTCGCTGCCAGGCCTTCCCAGGACGACCTCTACCGCAACAGAGATTTTGTTCTGAGTGAGCGATGAGTGGACACTCGATTGGCTGGCTGTACAGCACGACCTCTTGCGGACGTTCAATTCAATAACGAACTGGCCAAATTGATCATGACCCGCTGCGCCGCAGTATTTTCGGAGATGATCGAACTGCAAGTTCTGCCCCGATATTTCACGTCATCTCTGCCCACATTGGACCACTTGTTCAGCTCACTGCTGGCATCACAGATTAAGACACAGGGACCTGCTTGATGTCCTTACTGCTAACATCTCTTGGTATCTTGCTTCTCGCCTCTGGACAAGACATTGACAAATTCTAATTGTTATTCTACGAACGCCCCACTCCAGACGCCATCTACTTGCGTTGTCAGTGGGTGGGAGAGACTGGACAACGCTGAGCAAAGACACACTGAATTCACTTCGTGACAACATCTCATCTTTCACAGGACTTCCTGAACACTGAGCCTAAGGCAACGAAGGAAGACAATGATTGTAATGAGACAGCGTCCATCGTATAGTCATTATAAGGCTTGATTAAGTACTACAGGTGAGCAGACGAACACGCGCGAGTTCCGTCTGATTTCAAGAGAAAAGCTTTGTCATTGATAGTGAGGCGTCATATGCACCAGGTAGGGATTCTCGACTCGAGCGGTATTAGCTAGCACATTACCAGATGACTTCGTCTGTACAGCCGCCCACAGCGGTTCCCATCGCAGATTTCAGCTAGAGGTTGAAGAACGATTCGAGTCTAGCGGCTTAATTTTCAAACATTCGATTAGGACAGACCACCTCCTGGCACCATATTTTCTGAGTTCGAAAGTTCATGACGCGATTAATTACCAGCTTCCTTGTTTCTGACACGAATCTTGGCCAACTCCGACCAGTGCCTGAAACCAGGCTGCCCTTGTTGGCTCATACAACTTACCAAGGTGCACATTTGGGAGACAGGGAACGTACGCATGCATTCACGAGTGTTTGCACTGCAGCTTGTTGTCGGATGGCTTCAAAAAGAATATACCAGTACTAGGAGAGTCTCCTTAAAATCCTGACGCGCTTGTGGCTAAAATACACGTGTCCACGTGATATTACTCATTGGATTCGCGAAAAACCAATTAATTGAATTAAGGTTTCTGCTAATTGCCCACGAATGCGCGTCTCGCCGAAGTTTTTTTGCTCGGTCGCGACGGGATTGCCCTTTGTTTCTGTTCTCTCACCTTAACACTGCTATTATGGTCAGTACGAGAAGCAAAGGCGCCCGTAGTGTTCGGACTCCCGCAACCACGACCACAGGCACTCCAAGCACATCTGTGTCTCCCCTGCTTAGTGGCGAAAATTCTGCGGTACCCGAAACCCCTAACACTTCCGATGTCGATGAGGATCCAGTAGTCACAAAAGTCACGACAAGATCACGCCTTATGAATATACGCAAGCGCCCCGCAGAAGATGCAGATGAAGGCGAAGACTACGTGGCTAGACCAGTCCCAACTAAACGAAAAGTTACCCATAAAGCTTTTTGTGTTGAGATACCCGTTAAAAATTCGACCTTGAATTCAAAGGCGAGAACGCAGTCTTTAGTTCCGCCCAGCCGCATACTAAGTACTATCGATGCACAGCAACAAGCAATATCCGTCAAGCGCAAAGGGCAAATTGCCGTTCCTGCTACTTCTAATGATAAGGATGCCCAGCTTCTTTCCGAGGATGAGGACCTCGAGGACATTGAATCCAGTGACTCGGAGTATAACGAGTTGGATGACGATATCCCTCTCGCTTCAAAGAACTGGGAGCAGTTCTCCGACGTCGTCTCAGGTTCTGAGAGCCACGATTCAGAAGGTGACGAGGAACTCATGGTTGCTGCCGCCATTGAGTTGTCCCGTGAAACAGCACGGCTCGCTGCTCAAGACTCCTCGGGAGTCGGTTCTTCCTCCAGAGCCAACGTTGCGTCAACAAGCCTCAAGATCACCAAGAAGGCTACTGCTGCTGAACGTCGCCTTACAAGGTCCAGTAGCAAGGGCAAGGACAAAGGCAAAGGCAAAGGCCGTTTTGCCGGCAGTGAAGATGGCGATTTTATGCTTGTAGACAGCGAGTCAGCACTATCGTCTCTAAGCTCAAGCGAAGAGGAACTCCCAGTCTCCAAGGGCAAGGGGAAAGCCATGAAGAAGGGTAAAGCAAAGCTACAGTTTATCGACACCGAACCCATGATCTGGGTAGAGCGAGCTCAACGGCGCCGCCTGCAAGCGGCCGAAAGGAGGGCCAACAAATCAGAGGAACGCGCATTAATGCAAGAGCTTGGCCGAAAGCTTACTTGGGTACGATAGCCTTTTCCTGCCGAAATATTTACCCTAATTGCCAGCGCAGGCTGAGAAATCTTCTTTGGCACTCAAAAAATATCACCCTGAACTCAAGGATGTCTGGGGTGACGTTGAGTCCAGCATCCCCGTCGTTGTACCGGAAAGAGCTGAACAGCCTGCTGGTATGAAGGTCACATTGCTTCCATTCCAGCGGGAATCACTCTTCTGGATGCGTAAGCAAGAGCAGGGGATCTGGCATGGCGGCATGCTAGCCGACGAGATGGGGTAGGTTTCTCAAACTTCAGTATATATAACATTGAATGCGCTCTTTACAGCATGGGTAAGACTATTCAGATGATATCCCTCTTTGTGTCGGACCTGAAGCGTCCGAACCTTGTCGTTGCGTATGTTTACACCATCAAGTTGTTGTCATGTCCTAACCACATGTTACACAGGCCAACGGTTGCTGTCATGCAATGGCGAAATGAAATCAACGCTCACACAGAAGGGTTGAATGTCTTGGTATGGCATGGCGCGTCTCGTGTCAACAACCCTAAGGAATTGGAGAAATACGATGTTGTTAGTTCCAGCTTCAAAATCCTTTATGCCTTCGTCTCAATATTAATGCAACACAGGTGCTTACTACTTACGCTGTCATGGAGAGTTGCTTCAGGAAGCAGCAGAGTGGTTTCAAGCGGAAGGGACTCATTGTGAAGGAACCTTCCCCTCTTCACCAGATTAAATGGAACCGGATCATTGTACAATCAGCTGTTTTGATAACATTACCATGACTGATGATATCTTGACAGCTTGACGAAGCGCACAACATCAAAGAACGCCAAACCAATACTGCCAAGGCAGCCTTTGAGCTTCTGAGCAATTACAAATGGTGTCTATCCGGAACGCCCCTGCAGAACCGTGTGGGAGAGCTTTACAGTCTAGTTCGTTTTCTCGGGGGTGATCCGTTCTCCTTTTATTTCTGTGGGCCATGCATCTCTGCATTCGCTATTTGAGTTATTGATCTTGTTATTGTAACAGGTAAAAAATGTGAATGTAAATCGCTCCATTGGAAGTTTACAGATAAAAAGCATTGTGACGGTAAGATTCTGTGCTCCAACTCCGGATGCCCATCTTACATATTTTTAAAATAGATTGTGGTCACAGCCCAATGCAACATGTAAGTCGCCATCACCATGTGCAAACTCTGTTAATTAGTGTCATTCAGACCTGCTTCTGGAACAACGAGATCTTGACACCTATTCAGAATCACGGCATCGAGGGTCCGGGAAGGATTGCTTTCAAGAAACTACGCATCCTCCTTGATCGAATGATGCTCCGTAGAACAAAGGTGGGATTTAGCCTTTGTTTCGTGAGCTCAAAATTTAATCGCTACCCCAGATTCAACGAGCTGATGACTTGGACTTACCTCCTCGTATGGTGATTGTACGACGGGACTACTTCAGTCCCGAAGAGAAAGAGCTTTATCTTTCGCTCTTCTCGGATGCACAACGACAGTTCAGTACATACGTTGACTCTGGAACGGTTTTGAATAGTAAGACAACACTCTGAAAGTTGCATCCGACTGTTAACGCCACCACACCAGACTATTCTAATATCTTCAGCTTGTAAGCCCTTTGTGCTCTTGCCTTGTATATGGTTCTAAAGTTTCTGTAGGCTCACTCGCCTGAGACAAATGGCTTGCCATCCGGACCTTGTGCTCCGCAGCAAGACTAATGGGACCCAGTTCTTGGGCTCTGATGAGGCTGGTGAAGCCACGATCTGTAGACTCTGCAGTGATGTTGCGGAGGATGCTATTCAGGCCAAGTGCCGCCATATCTTCGACCGGGAGTGCATGAAACAGTATCTGAGCACAGCCGGAGACATGACGGTCAGATTTTCCCCTCATCGATCTTTTCTTGGGTTCTGAATTTCTCCAAGCCCGATTGTCCTGTTTGCCACATCGCTCTCACCATCGACCTCGAGGCTCCGGCGCTCGAACTCGAAGCAAATATTGCTTCTGCGCGACAAGGAATCTTGGGGCGACTCAATATTGAGACTTGGCGGTCTTCCTCTAAGATCGAAGCACTTGTCGAGGAACTTTCTAATCTTCGCTTGCAAGACAACACGACTAAAAGTATCGTGTTTAGTCAATTTGTCAACTTTTTGGATTTGATCGCCTTTAGGCTACAAAAGGCGGACTTTTCGGTGCGCATGAATCCGGTAATTTTACTGAATAGAACGCTGACACTAAAATTATTGATAGGTTTGTCGACTTGAGGGAACTATGAGCCCTCAAGCTCGCAATGCTACTATTCAGCACTTCAGTATGTTGGACGATGATCTATTAGTTGTGTTTTGCTAACGCGCTTCCTTAGTGAACAATGTCGGTGTTACTGTATTTCTTGTCAGCTTAAAAGCTGGTGGGGTGGCATTGAACTTGACCGAAGCATCCCGAGTGTATCTTATGGACAGTTGGTGGAATCCTGCAGTAAGTTTTCCGTATTTATCTCTCTCATCCTCAGCTGACTCCTGGTTAGGTTGAATACCGTACGCTAATTGACTCAATGTACCGGTGACACTTGCTGATTTCCGCTGCAGAAGCTATGGACCGCATTCACCGTCTCGGACAATACCGTCCTGTTCAGGCCATCAAACTTGTCGTCGAAGACAGTATCGAACGCCGTATCATACAATTGCAGGAGAAGAAATCAGCGATGGTGGATGCCACGCTGTCCACCGATGATTCCGTGAGTATTTGTAGTTGGTGGCTGACACGAATATGAGAGCTGACTACGACTTAGGCGATGGGACGACTGACACCAGAAGATGTAAGTGCTGAAATTCTGTAGGGTGAGTTACGGCTGATTGAACTTGTGTAATCTAGCTTGGTTTCTTGTTCAGAGTACGTTCAATGTTTCCTGACGCGTCCAAATTCGTTGACCTTTGATCTGCCAACAGTTGTAGCTTACATTGTTCACGAGGATACTGTAAAATATACGCCCTGCCTTTTCAGGCAGTAGAATATGCCGTCGTTTCTGATTCTACACGTATCATTTTCAAGAGCACCTGCTAATTTTCTAGCAATCCTTGTTATAGATTTTAATGTTAAGATCCGGGACCCTTAGGAAACTTTTGACGCTATCATCTTTGCCTAGTGGTCAAACATAGACGGGACCATCTCTGTGTAGGAACCATGACAGATTGAATGAACCACGCCCGCGGATTCCAGTGTATGGCGTACAAGCTTCTTTCCCCTAAGTACGACACAACTAGACTTGATCTGATCATAGCTGAATTGTGCAGGTGTCAATGTTGATTTAGTTATCCCGTGACCTGGACGCGGCGACGCGTCTGGTAGCTTCCTCCTTGTCCCCATCTCACCGCTCTTGCGAACGACGGTCCAAACCGCGAGCACCGGACTCCAGTCGTCTGTGAATTGAGGCTGACTAGAAGCCGACACTGGCGGGCGCGTCCTTACCTGTCAGCCTATCATCAAGTTGCGACTCATGCACATGACACGCTTATATGACTATCCTGAACGTATAAATACTAGCCCGCCCGGACTTTCTCTTCTTCATCAGCCTTTGCCAACGATCCTTCATCGTCACGTCTGACCCTCATTGCGTGTCACGGACGATTATCTTTCGTTGTCTTTGTCACTGATCGGTTCAATTTCTTATTCTCAGTCTCTTTCTCTTTCGCTGTCCTGCTGCCTCATCTCGCTCACCCAACATCGCGCGCCGTTTGTAAGCAATGGCAAATCTTCAAAGTGAGTTACCGCCCTACGCCAAAAGAACGTTCTTTTTATTATCTCTTTCCAGAACATCGAAAAGCCCAACGTTGGCCGCGTTGATGAACAAAAAACTTCTCTTTCTCCCGGACCTAGCCCTCGTTGGCGTTGTGTCTGTCTGAAATAGGGACCTGCGCACCCGCCGCATCCCTACCGCCTTCTCCTCCCGCCCGCCCATCTAGCTACCATAATGCACCCATTCCATGTCGGACACTCCAAGCATAATGAATTACGTGTGGTGGCTCTGTATTCAAGCTCGATAACGCGACATCAGTAAGTCACACCTTCCTCAATTTCTCTGAATCCCAGTCCAACTCCCATTGGTCTGACCGTAGTCGCTCTTTCCACCGGATGACGGATGCGTCACCATCTTCCGTTCTGTTTCTATTTCCGCCTGTCATCAACCCAAGCCTGTCGTCCGACAGCAGTTGCTCTTTCTACCATACCGCGGATGCGCCTTCCATTTCACGTTCCCCTCTCTTCTCACCCATCGTCTGACCCATGTTACTCCTTCATACACCCTTTTCACCTTTCTCTCTCCTCATATTTATCGTCCGACCCAAGTCACTCCTTCATATACCCTTTTCACCTCTCTCTCCCTTCATATTTATCGTCCGACCCGCGTCGCTCCTTCCCCTTTCTCTCTCATATTTATTGTCCGACTCGCGTCACTCCTACATATGCCCTTTTCAACTTTCTTTCTCCTCATATTTATCGTCCAACTCGCGTCACTCCTTCATATACCCTTTTCATCTTTCTCCCTCCTCATATTTATTGTCCAACTCGCGTCACTCCTTCATATACCCTTTTCATTTTTTCCCTCCTCATATCTATCATCCAATTCACATCACTCCTTCATATGCCCTTTTCGCATTTCTCTTTTGTTCTCCGACATCTATCTCTTCAAGCCTCAAGCCCACCAGCCCGCTCTTGCACTCTACCTGCACCCATCCATGCATCGTGGTTTACTCGCAGCTTTATACCCAGTCTTCTAACTTTTACAACTTGTCACGACTGTTTCTCTCCTCTGGACGCCGGAAAGGCCAACACTCATTCGTGCACACTACGGCTACACGCAGCTCCATACCCAGCCTGTTCTATGATTACGACATTTCCCCACCCTGGACACCAGAAGGGCCAGCACCCATTCGCGCATAATACGCACACGCAACCTATTCCACCCGGTCTACCTTATGGTTCATCTACGACTCATCTCATGCCTCTGTATGCCTCATGACAATATACCATCGTCACTCTTTTACGACCCCCATGCCAATTTTCCCTTGATTCTTATATCACCTTATGCCCTATGCCACTTTTCCTATTCTCTCATCTCTTATGCCTTATGCCACTTTTCCTATCTCTCATCTCTTATGCCACTTTTCCTTCTATGCCTTATGCCTTTATGCCACTTTATGAAAAAAGACATGACTTTTACATAAACTTGTGCGCTTTAATATCAGGGCGCCGCGTTAAAAACTACGACTCGAGAAGTTTGCGAGAAAGTTAAAAATGAGCTTATATATAAATTGATTGACTCAGGGAGATACGCTCAAAGGAGCAAGTGTTTCGTCATCGAAATACAATGCTGCGATAGTTCCGCTACTCATCGTCGACAGAGACGCAACTAGGCCCATCATCACACAGTGCTAAATTACATGTCAAGGCAGTGTGCATGATCGTAGGGCATATGCGGATGCATACAAGTATTTTGAGAGATGTATGAGGTCGTAAAGCATAGCGAGTGATATGTAGAAAAAAACGATCCGACCTCTTAAACCTCCTTGACCTTGACAGTACCGCGCAGCAGACCAGTCTACCAAAATCATTCAGCACGTACAAAAATGAAAGCTGTAAAATAGACATACCCGGCGAGCGGCAATAAGACCGACTTTCTGTCCAGGAACTGCGGAGCGGGGAACTGTCGAGGCTTTTCCGATGTGCTGGTGGTTACCACCACCGTGAGGATGGTCGACGGGGTTCATGGCCACACCACGAGTACGAGGCCAGCTGTTAAATTATGAGTAACGAAATAACACTGTCGCCGCTGTTCACCCACCTGTTGCGCTTAGCCTTGTATTTGTGATATGCACGACCAGCCTTAAGCAATGGCTTATCGATACGTCCACCACCAGCAACGATTCCAACAGTCGCCCGTGCACCCCCAGACACGGTCTTCTTCGCACCACTAGGCAGACGAATGCGGGTCTTGTTGTCCTCTGGCGAGTGGCCGATGACAGTTGCGTAGTTGCCAGATGTACGAGCGAGAGCACCACGGTCGCCGACTTTTTCCTCGACGTTGCAGACGATGGTACCTTCTGGGCATTGGCTCACGGGAAGGACATTACCGACGGTAAGAGCGGCCTTCTTCCCGCAGTATACAAATGAGCCGGTGTGCATGCCCTCGGTGGCGATGAAGGTCTCCTTGCGGAGCTTGTAACGGTAGGGGTCACGGAATACGACGCGTGCGAGGGGCGCACCGCTAGAATGAGCGTGAGGAAAATAATGGATTGGGGTGATTGATCCTTACCGGCCAGGGTCATGGATGATTTCTTTGACGATACCCCGGACGTAGCCATTGCGCTCGGCGAAATCGAGGGTACGAAGCTTGGCGGGGGCCTTGTTGTGGTGGGTGTGCGCCTTGAACTAGATGAAATGAACAGGGCGTAAAGACCTGAGGTAGTTCTGAGAGGTAGGGGAACGTACGATGGCGTGCGAGCGCCTCTGAGCCCTAATAACCCTACCCATGGTTTATCTGTAAAAGGTGATAAGCTGGGTGTCTGATGCGGGGTGTGTAGGGTATCCAACGCAAGTGCACGCCATCCAGCCGTTTCTGCATGCATTTCGACGCAATTTTCGGCCAGAGTGGATGGAATGCATATTTTGACTCGTGCGTTGCAACCCAGAGCAGCGATTCGTGCGGCATACTCACATTATTGTGTCTTGAGGACTCGGTGTAGGCTGTGGGCGTTGGCGTATAGTGCACCGAAGCATTGTCCAATCGGCGCCACAAATATCGGCAATTTCCGGGAGGGTCGGCCCGTCAAGGAAACCGATAAAGTCCTAGTCAAGCTACAAGTTTTCGCGGCTTGCTGCCTGCTGCGAAACTTTTGTGTAAATCAATTGTATGACCAGGTCATTAACAATAGACTAGTAGTGGCAGGGGAAGTAATGGGCATATTTAGTTTTGCATGGTCGTCGATGTGACTCGTTATTGGATACATGAGGCGGGTTAGAGTGTCGACCAGTTCGAGGCACAGAGCAAGCTATATACTCGGTGCAACCGACCATTAAATAAATATCTTCAACCAATCTTATACTACATTGTACATTGATAAGCTTCATCCCTGAGGCCTGAGAACCAAAACTGATTGAGATAAAAATTTTAAAAAGATAATGCTACCTGCGGCCCCAAAAATAAGTCAGGGACATCAAGTGCTACGGACAAGCTACGAAGCATCAGACAAGGGCAGCCATTGAGATGGAATAGACTTGATGACGTACACATGACACCCCAATTGGACCGCAAAGTATGTCGTCCCGCCAGAGAGGAGCGTGATGATGGCGGACCAGGTATGGCGCCTGAGGCCTGGGGGGTCGAATATTCTGCCCCCTTCAATTAAAATTGGTCCGGAGAGAAATGGCACAAGATAAGAGGATACCAGAAGCCGATTTCGAAGTTACCTGAATTGAGATGCGAGGTGGACGGGGGTGAACGCTGCTTCAAGATCATTATATATTGTGGATGCCATCTCATAATTCTACTCCCGTTGTATGAAAGCTAATAGGCCAAAGCCTCCTAGAAGCGCGTATTTAAGTTGCGGGAAATCATTCTGTGGCATGATCAGCGCCTGAACGAGAGGTGCAAGAAAGGCGGGAAAGAGATGCCATGTAGCACACACATATTGGGCGGTGAAAGAGGCTTACCACGGCGATCACCAGATAGCCAATGTAGGGAAGGAACCTAGAGGTAAAGTATGAGTGAGTTGGAGTGGTTAGAGGAGTGACGTGTCAGGATGCGCAATCTCGACATACCCACGATATGTCTTCGGTCGAGCCATTCAAGGCCCTGGTAGAGATCAATGTCATTGAGATGGTTATTGTCGCCTTTCGTGAGCATCAGCTGATGTTTGCCTGGTGGGAGATTGAGCTTTGCGAGTCTGGGGCGAGGGTAGGTTGGTTTAATAGGGTACACCAGATAACTAACCCGCTGTTGATGATGGGGTTCTGTGTAGAATTATCAAGTGGGATAAAGACGTCGCGGGTCTCCATGACGCGGTGGATGATGGGGATTTCGGCACCAGGGATGTTATACACTATGATATCGCCTGTATGGTAAGGTTTGTGCGGGGGGTTGATGGAAAAAGAATATCGCCACGGTAGAATGTTGGTTCCATGGAGCCGCTGTAGATATCAATGTATAATGGCTGATTGAGTGGGAATGATAGATACCTGAGGACGACGACGATTGAAGATTCTGTGTTCATGAAGAGGCCTCGGCCTCTCCATAGGATGAGGGAGGATGCAAAGTTGAGAAGTTAAAGTAGAAGCTACGGTAAGTTAGTACCAGAATGAGTGAGAGGAGTAGGACAGACGAGTCGTGCCTTCTTGGTGGTTGTGAGCCATGGTGTGTGTACCCGCACAGTCGGAATATGAAAGTGAGCACGGGGTGGTAAGTTTAAAATTCTCACGGGAAGTACTTCACGGACGCAATTCTCCGGTTAACGACGAAACGTCGGTCGACTTTGCGTCTACTATAATGATCCATCTCGATCGTAACCGCGATTCAGAACAAAATTCAAATATAGAAGATCACTCAACTACTTTCAACTGGGTCGACCAACATCACAATTACTTTGCAAACTCTTTGTCTGACTTGAATCATCATCAGGGTCAGACAGTCCATCCTATCCCACTGCCAGCTGACGACAAGAGTTCGTCCCTTTCACCTCCTCCAGAATACAATTCCCCTCAAATTAAACGCAAGTCCACCCCACAAGAACCAGAACCAGAACAAGACGACGACGGAGACGGAGATGGCTCTTATTCAAGGCAGTTGACACCACTCACAGACCTGTCAGCAGTACCAGATGGCGACGACAGTTTGGATTTTGAAAAGAAGGACCCCACTCCAGAACAAGACCAGAATCCCGACAACCCAGATAATCGTTGGTCAGAAAAACATACAATAAATGGTACTTCATCCCCAGTCCGCTCAATCCCCAGCTCTCCAGCAAGACATCCAATCCCAATACCCGTCCCAGGTCCCTCTCACAGACTTGCCACTTCAGCAGCCCCTTCTCATTCAAGACGCCCATCAAGAGAAATCCTTTCAGTCAGCCAACTCCCTTCACCAAACTTGCAAGCTGCAAAATTATCCGATCCCTCTCTCGGTGATCCAAAAATCGTTAGAATTCTCCAGATCAACGCAGAGCTGTTCAAGTCCGTTCACTCTCTCTTTCTCCGCCCCCAATCTCACCTTCTTACTTTTTAGAGTTTGTATGGAGTTTCAGACACGTGGCGTGCCACCGACTGACGCTCGCTACTCTCAGTAAGCACTCCATTTTTCAAATCAATCCGAATCATTCAACCCCCCAGATTTTGTAATCGCCTACAAGTAAATTTGACCTGGCTAGCAGCAACAGCAGATCCTAATCGATGTAACGTATGTATCCCCCGTCTCCTCAACACACCCCCTTCCTCACTCTCTTCACAGGATCCCAGACTCGTGTTACCCGCAATGGATCCTCCTTCTCTTTTCGAAACCATATCCATCGATCGAATACATCACCTTTATGCTGATTTACCCACCATATTCGCAAAGGAACTCGCACGACGCCAACTCGCTTCCGGCGCTCAATATTCTCCTACCGCCTCGGCAGCACTCTTAAATGGCCCATCAAAGCGCAGCCGACCAGACGACATGGCAGACCTCATGAACAAAAGACGCGACATCGGGGAGACAAAACCACACTCTATGCAACCACCCGCAGTTCCATCCATATCCATATCCGGTGCCGCCCAGCGCACCAGCCCCACATCCACCTTCCCTCCTGCCATCCACCCTGTCGCCAACACCCCCGCCATGCCGCAGAGTCCCCGTACATCCAGTCCCATGCCACCACCATTGTCTACCCCCTCACTACCCTTTGGCGCCACCGAAGCATCAATAGCAGCCACAACACGCGCTCGCGCACGGGAGATGCAAATCAACCAAGCACGCGAGCAACAACTCCGGGCGGCACAGATGCAACATCAAATGCAATCCGCGCGCCAGATCTCCCCTCCCGACTCCTCCCCGCGAATGCCCCAAAATTCGGGCCCGGGCGCACCCCAACATCCGCAAACCCCATCATATAGCCAGAACCTTTCAGCGATACAGATCCTAAACACTCCCAACCATCCCCTGATGACGTATCTCACGTCCCAAATCCCCAACTTTAGCTCTCTACCGTTGCCTCAACAGGTCCAGAAGCTCACCAATTTCCATGTAATCATTCACGTTGCGTTTCCCAACTAAAATATTGATGTTTTGCACAGAATATTTTACAGCAGAAGCATCAACAGAATCCATCCAATCAACCACAACGCCCGTCAATGCCTGGTCAAATGCCCGGTCTAGGCCAGAACCCCTCCATGCCCAGCGTCCCAATGCAAAGCGGAGGTCCAAGCCCCATATCCCCCCTAGGCCAACAATCACCCGTCACATCCCAATCCCAACAGCAAATGAGCGCCCAATCCCAGCACGCCGGCATGTACCCATTCAACAACCAAGCCCACAACCCGCCCAGCGTAGACCCCCGTATAGCAGCCTCCAATTTCGCCCAACAAATGCCGGGGAACATGAGCGCCATGAACCTAAACCAGCAACGGCAGCTCATGCTCATGCAGCAGCAAATGCGGAATTCAAGCGGGAACATGAACATGAACATGAATGCTCAGAACCTCATGAATCCGCAGCAGGCGTTTGCGATGCAGCAGCAGCAGCAACGGGGGATGCCCCAGGGCGGTCCGTCCCAAGGGGGCTCACCCATGTCCGCCCCCGCGAACGATACTTTTCCTGCATTGCGCTCGAATTCGACGATTCCAGGGATTGCGAGAAGTGGGCGGTCGCCTTCTGAGAGCGCGCATTCGCCCATGACCCCTCGTGCCCCGTCGAGGCTTTCGTCGCAGCCTCCTATGCAGCCTGAAGATTATCAGCGGGCGATGACGCAGCAGGCCCAGTCGGGCATGATGGGGACGCAACAGAATGCTGGGTCGTTCCATCCGCAGATGCAGTATCATCAGTGGCCGAATGGCCAACAGCAGCAGCAGCAGCAGCAGCAACAGCAGCAACAGCAGCAACAGCAACAACAACAACAACAACAACAACAACTGTCGCTCGGAGGGCAAATGAACGGGTTTGGGATGAACCCCCAAGGAGGAGCAGGAGTAGTAAACAGTCCGTACGGCGGCTCCATCTCGCCATCAGGAGGGCCCAGCTGGCAACAGCAAAGCATGAACGGATACTACCCCCAAAGCAACCAACGACCTCCAAACGTCACCTTGCAGCAAAACATCAGTCCCATAGGAGACACGAGCGCAACAGGAGAATACGACATATTTAATTGGAATGGTCCATGAGACCTGAGGGCGCTCTGTTCTGGTTCTGGTTCTGGGTCCTAGGAGTCGGGACGCTGATTATCACTTCGTATTATTTGTTTTCGCGGCTCGTTTTCGAGTGCTTTCAACCCTCACACGTGTCACTACTCTACGTTTTGATGTCTTTTCGGTTTTATAGTTTTTTCTTTTCTTTTCTGTTCGTTATTTTTTTCACTACTTCCCTGCTCTGTTCTGGAGTTGTGTGTCTGTATTTTGTAGAAAGCTTTTTCTATGAATTTTGATATGATCAAGGTCCGAGCAGGGCTGTTATCATGTTGGACGGTGCTACTAGTCTTATTAATTTATAGGGGAAATGCTATCCGAGTCGCGTGCCTGACACGGGTCCAAGTATAAGTCCCACATCTGCACTGCTACATACCCCAAGACCGACACTGATCCACACCGCTGCATACCCCAGGGCCCAAGCCCCCACCTCCTAAGTACGCGATGGTGTTCACCAGACTCTCCTCACAAGAAAAAGACGCATTCTTCGGGCTTCTAGACGAGTCCGCACCACTAGCATCTTTCCCTCGTCGCTCATCAAACTGACCACGTCGCAGGTACTTCCAGTCCCGCCCCGATATCCTCGCCAATGTCAGCACAAGCACTGGCGCCGGCAGCGCCCAAGACCCATCCGCAGCCGCAGCATCAGCCGTCCACCGCGCCCTCGCCAAAAACCCAGAAGTCACTTCCAAGATCGTCTCCGCCGGGGTGACACACGGACTCACAAAGTCCAATAACCCATATGTATCCACCGTATGTCTCTTCCCTGCCCCGAGCCACAGTGCATGCTAACTTGACATCCATCCCGGGTCCGTCGACCAGATAGCCAGTAATCCACAGGTGAGCAATTCCGTAGGAAGAGTAGCAGCAGCTTCGCTCGCGTTCACCGGTGGTGGCTCAAGCAACGCATTCCCATCGTCAAACGCCTCGAGAACACTAGCTCCCTCCCTCCCCACACGCAGCTCCAGCGCACTCAGCGCATCCTCATCAGGATCCGAGATCGATAAACTAGTCACGAAAAAGGTCGGTACCCTTCCACTTCTTGATGCGTCCTCACACCTATTTACATATCACAGTCGAGCGTCTTGGGCGCATTCAAGAAATCACCCGTGACGCACGTAGTGGCTATACCTCCTGCATTTCAACCGCCCAAGGCGTCATCATACGGCCCGCCTCCTACTCGGCGCACGACGTCAGAAACGAGCGCTGCTGAGCCTTCTGCTGCTAGGTCCCCACCACCTATCATCCCACGGCGTGCAGTCGAACCGGAGCCCGAGGAACCACAAGGGGAGTGGGCAGAGGTTTTGTATGATTATAGTAGCGAGGTATGATGCATTCCATTACTATCGACCCTCGACTCCACTGAGCCATCTTCGTTTTTCCCATTGTAGGATCCTGGCGATCTGGAAGTGCAATCTGGCTCTCGTGTGTTTGTCACTGCAAAGTCTTCTGATGACTGGTGGGTTATCTATGTTCTTGTTGCGCACGTCACTGACGTTTTACCCAGGTGGACGGGTCAGATAGAGGGCCAAGGAAAGGAGGGATTATTCCCTGCCTCATACGTGAAACTGTTGTAATCTCTATTTGGGGTTGATGCGGACTACTATGATTTCAAATGTAATGCGGCATGTGAGCACAGCAGACGGTCTATCGGTTGGTAAAAATGTGGGACAGCATTGAACAGGTGTCTCAGATACCGCAATCAGGCAGCTACTCGCAATATTATCGAGTCATCACAGACGGGCGTGAAATCATAGTATATATTTGTGTATGCATCCACTGAACTACAAGTAATCGATGAGCGGTATGGTTATCTCACGGATACAGAACGAGAGTAGGAATAGAGCTACAGTGGTGTTCGACATCCATGTCACCTAGATGAAGGTGAAAAACGAGTCCGAGGGGTGTGTAATGTGATGTCCAGAGTACGACAGGGGATAGTGATGTGCCATGAAACAACGTGAGGATCGATTCAGAAATAAGAGGGTGGTTAAATGATGTATGAAAACACGACCGTTACCAGCCGGTCGAGACTCAAACGTCAAGTAGGTTATGATTGGCCGTTGCTCGGAAGATCGCAGACCTCGAGTGTACCAGTCTATGGAACGCGCTAGCCCCGTGACCAGGGGGATGTCGTTCTGCAGGCTCGACAATGCTCACCACAGGAAGACCCACCGACCCCTTGCCAGAGAGGTCACATATCGGCTTCTCTTTCTCCTGACCCTTGATTGCCGCGCTCCACATGCGACTAAGAAATCCGTTGGAAGACATGCTGATGCTTGCTTTCATACGGGAACCAGGAACACCGGATCCGCCAGCGGAATCAACGTTGCATTCATTCCGATTGTCGTTCGACATGCCATATACGTAGGAGCTCGCTCGCTTGCCGGGAACAGCAGCACGGTTGACGACTCTGATCGTGCACGCCTCCAAAGGCGCGGGCAGGTTTTGGGGAGAGGGAGAGTCGCCTGCTCGGACGGTCGCTATAGATCGGACTGAGCCTGCTTCAGATACCTTTCGCCCTTCTCTGTGCGCCTGAGGCGGGATATTACCCAAGACAAACGGTTTCCTTATGACGCTTGGCTTCTCGTCCGCCTCTTGCTCATCGTCGGAGACGCTGCTAGCTGAATCAGACGAAGACCCAGAATCCTCTGTCAACGACTCCATCTCAGAGTCAGTTGCACTGGAGCTGTCGCAACTATGCACACTCGATATCGGTGATGCGACGCAAGAGGAACGGCCCTGGGTACCTCCAAGACGGCTGCTCGAGAGACGCCTTGCAATCCCGCGAACTGTGGACACAATAGAGGACCCAATAGGAGGTGGAGGCGGAACTTCGCTAGGTGGAGTTGGCAGCTGTGCCTGGGCGCGGGCTTTTCCTGCTTTCGAAACTCGCTCGACCGCCGCTGCACGGGTTTCCTGCTGCTGAGGAGTTAGCGGGCAGACAATGCGCGTAGGCATGAAAGGCGCAAAGTGGATGCACACTTCATGCTCGTCGAAGCGGAGGTCATATCCCAGTATATATAGAAGCTGTTCCTCCATGAGGTTCACCTCTGGGAGGTCAAAGTGTTCGGCGTATGATGCCCAGTGTATGTTTTTGGGAGATGAGTCGTTGAGGTACTTGGCTGCTACGATCAGCGTTGCCAGGAAGACGCGGTGCCGGGTGCATGGCCGGCCTAAAGGAAAGAAATACAGTCAGAAATTGGATGGAAGATACTACGTGCTACATACCCTTGGTCATGGGGGGCACCTTGACACGCACGCGGTGCAAGTAAATGAGGGTAGTGAGTAGCGTAGGCACCTGAACGTTCGACTTGTTTACCAAGCGAATGATGAAGCTCACAAGACTCGGCAGTTTCGGCGTCACTTGGGCGGGAGGGGCGGCGTCCTGAGTCTCAGAGAAGGGGGCTTTGATTGGAGTCGTAGGAGGTGTTGGGAGGGCACTGGGAGCAGGCAGTTGCTCGTTGATCATGATCGCCCGTGACGCCTGATGGGCGATGTAGGAGATCATCTCCATTGAGACAGGCCTACGCATAAGTTCTACAAGGTATGGATTATGAAGGGACCTTGGCAGGAGAGACGCTGGGTGACGGCGGTCTGAGGACATTCCTGAAGGGAGTGGACGTAATAGATATTGTTGTGTTGTGCCCGGCGGGGGGCAAATGAAGCAAAGAAAAAGAAAAGACAAGGAGCAAGACTCCCGCGGGGTGAGCTTATGAGGGCGGAATCTGGCGTGCGACAAACAAACAGCGCGACGCGCGCCGAGATCACGAGACTAAAATCAATGTGGTTTAGTAATACAGCTGGAACCAGCGACGAGGACGTTAGCGCGGACAGTGAATGGAGCAGAGCACGGAGCAGAGGAAGACCATATTCAAGACCCTGACCTTTATAAACTTGATGATGATTATGAACGAGACCGTCAGACTGAGCAGCTGAAGTCTTACAAGTTTTGAATTTTTGTCGTTATGGGCACGGCTGTCAACCACGACCCTTATTCGTTTCAACATGCTGATGAAAAAATGTTGACGTGGTCTTAAACTGTGAGTCTGACGGTCAAGACGTTCTTTGCCAGAGATTCAGTTGAACGTTCGAGTGGACGGCCCTTGAGAGAGTCGCAGATCAAAAGAGTCATTCGCAGACCGCGTGCGCTGCTAGTGCTGCGTTTCTTGTTTTCTTCATGCTGTCATTGTCGGACTGGATCACCACTCTTTCATTGGTGTTCGGAGGCTGCTGCAGGCGAGTGAACTTGAAGTAGATCTCATTCTGACACTGATTCAGGAACGTGGCTCAGTAATGCCATCACCCTAGAGCACATCACATCTCGATACCCGAACGCAGGCGTCCTGATCACCTTTTTCCAGTTTCTCATTGTTTCATTATATGGATTACCCAAGCAATTCACATTCAACGACCCCGCAGAGTCTAAACATGCAGCGGATGAACCAAATGGCACTGTGTCTACACCTACAACACCACGTAGGAGGTGGATTCCTCGGCTGAAGAACCGGAAAGTACCTTTGCTACCTTATTTCGTTCAGGTCGCATTGTTCTTCATACTATCGACTCTGAATAATGCTGCTTTTGCATACCACATACCTATGACCGTGCACATCGTGTTTCGCAGCGGTGGCATGATCATAAACATGATTCTAGGATGGATGTTCACAAAGAAGCGGTCGGTGATTTGCTACAGCATTTTCCAACGTGTTTGCTCATTCCAGAGAAAGATATACTGTGCGACAAGTAGCTTCCGTCCTCGTCGTTACAGCTGGCATCATAATGACCACGCTCTCTGCCTCAAAGCCCAAATCTCGTGCTGTCGAAGTAGACACATTTGATGCCTCACTCTACGCGATGGGCATCTCCATCCTTGGCCTTGCCCTCGTCCTCTCAGGCTTTCTGGGACTCATCCAGGATTGGGTCTTTGCGCGATACGTCGCACCCACTCAAACCGAAGCTGCATCCGACCCTGCAGGACAATCTTCATGGCAGGAACATATGTTCTACCTCCATTCCCTCGCTCTTCCCTTGTTCTACTTCTCTAAAGATAACATATCCACAGAGCTCACGCGTATGAGCTCTAGTCCGCCTGTTTTCCTTTCCCTGCCGCAGTCTGGGCCGCTTGCACCATACGAGGCAGGCCTCGTTGTGCCCTCAATATTTGTCTACCTCCTCTTGAACACGTGCACGCAGCTCGTGTGTGTTGTAGGCGTCAATAGGCTCACTGGGCGTGTATCTTCTCTTACCGTAACCCTCATTCTTACTGTGCGCAAGGCCATCTCATTACTGCTGAGTGTCGCAGTCTATGGAGGACAGGGAAACACGAAGATGTGGACCGGTGCGGGATTGGTATTTATCGGCACTATCGGGTATTCGACTGGAGGCAAGTCGAAAGACCAAAAGAAGAAGAAAGATTAGCGGGGGTATCGTATCACTAGATGAGCTTTAATGAGGCTCTTATATCTCGAGGCTATACCAAAGTTAACCCACACCATGTATTGATTCAATTGTTCTTCGTTATAATCAGGCGATAGTGCAGAGTCTAATTCTGCATGATATTTTGTCATCTGAACGGTATTTCACACATGTGGTCACCAAAAGATTCAGACGAGTACATCAAGCTTGCCCCCTATCGCCATGAAGTCCGGCCGCTAGCGAGGGCAGACCAACAACGCGTGAAAGAACGCGTTTACCTCTGATTGGGAATCCCAGACCATGACATCAGTGAACTCGTGAGGAAAGTAGATAGCAATAAATAACAAAATATAGTACATAATCACAAGAACTAGCGTAATTTTGCTATCAACAATCACATTGTTATGTTTGGCCTTATAGAGGAAAGACACTTCCCCGATTTTCATATAAAATTTTATGAAATGCCATAACGAAAGGGAGGTTCACAACTCCGAAGCATCAACTAATGGATGACTTCCTGTAGGCAAAATAATAGCAGGAATCAAAGTAGGATTCTAGGCTCGCTAGAATGCTCAGTAGAAACCTGACTAAGTAATTTTACATCACAGTTGGCTGGCATGTCTCAATTGGAGCTTGAATGCCAATGCCTCCTGCTTGTCAACATGCCTGCTGTTCTGCAAGACTACAAGCCAATGCTCGAGGTCGCCTAAGGGCAATGGAGTTGCCCCCTAAACCACCTGAATCCAGCAGACCAGGTAAAGTTTGAGGACAACAATCCAACACACAGAAGATAACCATTTACTGGACATGACCTTTGGACCTTCGTCGCACAGATATCCTAGTACAGCATATCACCACTCACTCTGCAGATGCCTGTGTTCTATTCTACAAGGGAAAGAAAGCTCAAGCTCCTGCTCTTAGTGATGGGGAGCATGCTTGTGGCAAGGATAAAGGGGAGATTTACCAGGCCCTAGCCAAACTGATCTTCAAGAACGGTGATGAGCTTTCACATCTGTATGCCCAAGAGCCCAAGATGTTTGACAAAGCAGTGGGCAATCGTGTTTCCAGGTAAGTGGTTTCTATTGGTCATGTTTGCAGCTACTAATTCAATTTAAAGTCTTAAAAAACTGTTCAAGGAGCAGTTGGACAAATTCCATCAGACTGGCACTGGTGTCACTCCTCTCAATGAAGACAGGGCTGCTAATCTACACAGTAAGTTTTTTTTTTCACTGTTTGTTTTTATTTGATTTAACTCATTTGATTTTCAGAACAGGTTTTAATCAATTTTCCATGGTACGACCAACTTCACCCCTTCCTATTCTCCAACCCCACATTTGGCACCAAAATCTTCACCTCCCAACTGGGAGTTGATCACACAGCAGACTTCTATGGACTTGTTGGTCCATGTAGGGGGGCTGGATCCTCATCTCACCAACATGCCCCTGGCATCCAGCTCCCTCCCCATGGTCCCTTATCTCACCAACATGTTCCTCCCTCCCCTAGTGCTCAGCTCCCTCCTCCTGGTCCCTCATCTTACCAACATGCTCCTCCCCCCCTGGTGCTCAGATACCTCCTGCCTCCCCTTCACAGC